>PJEM01018646.1:0-18167 GCA_004023845.1 Helogale parvula | reverse complement strand
CAAGAAGAAGTGACAGCGAAATAATTGATCAAAACAGATATAAGCAACATAACTGAACAAGAACTGAGAATAATAGTCATAAAATTAATTGCTGGGCTGGATAAAAAGCATAGAAGACAGCAGAGACTCCATTGCTACAGAGATCAAGGATTTTAAAAAGAGTCTTGATAAATTAAAAAATGCTATAAATGAGGTGAAAAATAAAATGGAGGTGGCAACAACATGGGTTGAAGAGGCAGAGAGAAGAATAGGTAAATTAAAAGATAAAATTATGGGAAAAGGGGAAGTTGAGAAAAAAAAGAGATAAATTGATCCAGGAGCATGAATGGAGAATTCGAGAACTGAGTGATGCAATCAAACAGAATAGTATCAGAATCAGGAATTCCAGAAGAAGAGGAAGAGAGAGAAAGGGGCTGAAGGGTGCTTAAACAAATTATAGCTGAGACTATCCCCAACATGGAGAAGGGAACAGACATTGAAATCCAAGACACACAGAGAACTCCCCTCATATGTAACTTGAATCAATCTTATGCATGATATATCATAGTAAAACTGGAAAAATACAAGGGCTAAGAGAGAATTATGAAAGGAGCTATGGATAAATGGACCTTATCATACAAAGACAGACACATAAGGGTAGTAACAGACCTACCTACTGAAACTTGGCAGGCCAGAAACGAATGGCAGGAAATCTTCAATGTGATGAACAGGAAAAATATGCAGCCAAGAATCCTTTATCCAGCAAGCCTGTCATTCAAGAATAGAGAGATAAAGGTTCTCCTAAAGAAAAACAAAAATTTAAGGAATTCGTCATCACTAAACCAGTCCTACAAGAAATCCTAAGGCTGACTCTAAGGGAAATGTTGCAAGGAACACAAAGTACCAGAGACATCACTACAAGCATGAAATCTATAGATAGACAATGACTCTAAACCCATATTTTTCAATAATAGCACTGAATGTAAGTAGACTAAATGCTCCAGTCAAAAGACATAGGGTAGCAGAATAGATTTAAAAAAAGAGACCCCCATCTATTTGCTATCTGTAAGAGATTTATTTTAGACCTGAGGACATCCTCAGATTGAAAATGAGGGGATGGAGAACTATCTATCATGCTACTGGAAGTAAAAAGAAAGCCAGAGTAGCCATACTTATATCAGATAAACTAGACTTTAACATAAAAGGCGGTAACAAGAGTGAAGAAGGGCATTATATAATAATTACAGGGTCTATCCATCAGGAAGAACTAACAATTATAAATGTCTATGCACCAAATTTGGTGGCACCTAAATATATAAAACAATCTCAAACATAAGCAATCTTATTGATAAGAATGTACTAATTGCAGAGTACTTTAATACTTTTTTTTACAGCAGTGGATAGATCAACTAGACAGAAAATCACCAAAGAAACAATGGACATGAATGACATATTAGACCATATGTACTTGACAGATATATTTAGAACTCTACACCCTAAGCAGTGGAATTCACATTCTTCTCAAGTGCACATGGTATGTTCTCAAAGACAGATAAGATACAGGGTCACAAAGAAGCCCTCAATAAATATAAAAGAATCCCTAAGAGGAAAATTCACGGCAATTCAGGCCTATCTCATAAAACAAGAAAAATACAAAATCTTATAGCATACCTAGAAGGACAAGAAGCAGAACAGCAAAGACACCCCAAACTCAGCAGAAGAGAAATAATAATCAGTGCAAAAATAAGCAATATAGAATAATAAAAAACCAGTAGAACAGATCAATGACCAAGAGGTGTTTTTGTTTTGAAAAAGTAAATAAAATTGATAAACGGCTAGCCAGGCTTCTGAAAAAGAAAAGAGAGAGGATTGAAATAGATAAACTCATGAATGAAATGGACGTATTGCAACCAATCTCTCAGAAATACAAGCATTTATGAGGGAAACTATGCAAAATTATATGCCAACAAACTGGACAACATGGAAGAAATGGACAAATTCCTAAACACCCACATGCTACCAACACTCAAATGGGAAGAAGTAGAAAATTTGAACAGACCCATAACTAGTGAAAAAATGAAATCAGTTATCAAACATCACCCGACAAATTAGAACCCTGAACCAGATGGCTTCCCTGGGGAATTCTACAACACATTTAATGCAGAGTTAATACTTATCTTTCTCAACCTGTTTCAAAATATAGAAATGGAAGGAAAACTGGACTCATTCTATGAAGCCAGCATCACTTTGATTCTGAACCCACAGAGACCCAGCAAAACAGAAACTGACAGACCAATATCCCTGATGAATATGGATGCAAAAATTATCAACAAGATACTAGCAAAACGAATTCAACACATTTTTAAAAAATTATTCACCATGATCAAGTGGGATTCATTCCTGGGTTGGTTCCTGGTTGCAGGGCTTGTTCAATATTCGCTAATCAATCAATATGATACATCACATTAACAAAAGAAACGATAGAACCATATAATCCTGTGAATAGATGCAGAAATAGCATTTGACAATATACAGCATCCTTTCTTAATAAAAACCCTCAAGAAAGTTGGGATAGAAGGAACTTAGTTAAACATCATAAAAAGCCATGTATGAAAACAATGGGGGAAAAACAAAGAGCTTTCCCCCTGAGATCAAGAACATGACAGGGATGCCACTCTCACCACTATTGTTTAATTAATTAATTAATTTTTTTTTGAGAGACAGAGACAGTGAGAGCAGGGGAGGATCAGAGAGAGAGGGGGAGATACAGAATCTGAAGCAGGCTCCAGGCTCTGAGCTAGTTGTTAGCACAGAGCATGACACGGGGCTTGAACCCATGAACTGTGAGATCATGACCTGAGCTGAAGCCGGATGCTTAACCACTGAGCCACCCAGGTGCCCCTCACCACTATTGTTTAACATAGTGTTGGAGGTCCTTGCATTAGCAGTCGGACAACAAAATAAAAATAAAGGCATCAAAGTTGGCAAAGATGAAGATAAACTCTCACTTTTCACAGATGACATGATACTTTACATGGAAAAAAGCCTCTTTAACAAATGTTGCTGGGAGAACTGAACAGCAACATGCAAAAGAATGAAATTATACAACTTTCTTACACCATACACACAAAAAAACTTAAACTGGATGAAGGACCTGAATGTGAGACAGGAAACCATCAAAACCCTAGAGGAGAAAGCAGGCAACAACCACTATGATCTCAGCTGCAGCAATTTCTTACTCAACACATCTCCAAAGGCAAGGGAATCAAGAGAAAAAACGAACAATTAGGACCTCATCAAGATAAAAAGCTTCTGCACTGCAAAAGAAACAATCAACAAAACGAATAGGCAAATGATGGAATGGGAAAAAGTAGTTAAAATGATATATTGGATAAAGGGCTAGTATCCAAAATCCCTAAGAAACTCATGAAACTCAACATCTGAAAAACAAATAATCCAGTGAAGAAATGGGCAGAAGACATGAAAAGACACTTTTCCAATGAAGACTTCCAGATGGCCAACAGACACATGAAACAATGCTCAAAGTAAAATACAAATCAAAACCATACTGAGATACTACCTCATGCCAGTCAGAGTGGCTTAAATGGACAAATCAGGAGACTATAGATGCTGGTGGGGATCTAGAGAAATGGGCACCCTTTTACACTGTTGGTGGGAATGTAAACTGGTGCAGTCACTCTGGAAAACAGTGTGGAGATTCCTCAAAAAATTAGCAATAGAAGACCTCTATGACCCAGCAATAGCATTGCTGGTGATTTACCCAAGGGATACAGAAGTGATGATACATAGGGACACCTGTACCCCATTGTTCATAGCAGCACTTTCAACAATAGCCAAATTATGAAAAGAGCCTAAATGTCTGTCAACTGACAAATGGGTAAAGAAGATGTGGTTTATACATACAATGGAATACTACATGGCAATGAGAAAGAATGAAATCTGGCCATTCATAGCAAAGTGGATGGATCTCAAGGGTGTCATGCTAAGCGAAATAAGTCAGGCAGAGAAGGACAGATACTGTATGTTTTCACTTATAGGTCTAATAGGAGAAACCTAACAGAGGACCATGGGAAGGGGAAGGGGGAAAAAGAGTCAGGGAGAGGGAGGGAGGCAAACCATGAGAGACTCTTGAATACTGAAAAAAATTGAGGGCTGAAGGGGGAGGGAAAAAGGGAAGGGAGGTGATGGTCATGGAGAAGGGCACTTGTGGGGAAGAGCACTGGATATTATATGGAAACGAACTTGACAATAAACTATAAATTTAAAAAATTAAAAAAATAAAATACCTTATGCATTTAGATTTATTCCTATTTACAACTATAAACAGTTATTTGGCACGAATTTCATGTTATCCTCAATATCAGGTTACAGAAGCAAGTTTTAGTACTGCTATTTTACAGAAAATGAAACTAAGGCACACAGAGGTTAAGTAACTTGCCTTAAGTCACAGAGTTGGTAAGGGACAGAGCAAAGAATCATATGGCTGTATTGTGGTGAACCTCCTGCAGTTTCTGCCTTTGGAAGCAGCCAGGCTTGGGGCCTGTTGTGTGAGGGAGAAATTACTCCACAGAGGACAAAACTCCTGTCTCCTGGGGCCCTTCTCTGCATGTTCTGCCTAGGAGGGCTTGTTCAAGTTGAGGCCTCATCTGGGAAGTGGGGAAGTCATTCCTTACCCTCTGAACATGAAAGATTAACCCAGATCATTTACTCAAGTTCTTTGAGCTTTAAAACACAGAATTAAGTCCCTGGAAGGGGTACATGAGTGGGTATCCAGGATAAAGGGTCAAAGCCTCAGTCTTCCCATCATCCCTCCTGAATTCATTTATGCCTCCCTTTCCTCTTTCTGTCTCCTGACCTCAAGGGGCCACTTCCCCACCTATCTTGGCCGTGGCAGCTGTCTCCCCCCAGCCATGGATCATCAGTCTATGCAGTCCAGGCTCAGTCAGCCTCACAGCATATGAGGACACAAAAGAGCCAGGGACATGAGCCTAGCTTCTCAGCATCTTGGCCACCCAGCTGAGGGTCACTGTTGAGATACAACCATGGTACATTTTACTTTGCTGCCCCACATAGAGCAGACACTACCTCCTCCATCCTTCTTACTCCCTAACACAGATTCCCTAACATACTCACACACACCCCACACACAAGTACACCTGAATAATTCCTCCTCATCTGTTTCCAAAGTTCACATTCTCTACCAAAAGATTGTGCACTTATGGAGAGCTCTGACTTATCTGATTCTCTTCTCTTCATTTTCCTGCTCCTTGCTAATTAAATAAGTATCATTCTTCTTATCTCCTAGTAAGCCTTATATACTTATATGTCTTCCTTCATCTTCTCTTCTTTGGTCATTGATAGTCATCCATCACCTAAGTCATGGGCCCTTGTCCAGTTGTCCTTGACCAACTCAGCTCACAAAATTTGCTGAGAGAGCACCTAGAGCTATGTGCCTTTCTGTTTGGTTCTCAGCCTCATCTCACCAGCTGCCAGGAGCTCCCCCAGGATAGGGCCCCTGCTTCTCTCTCTGGGTCTCCCCTCAGTGCTCAGTGGAGGTGAAGAAAGACCAGAAGGGTAAGGAGGAACCAGGCTATAGAGTCTAGGGAGCCAGAGAGGGAGCAATATTTGTGACATGGGAAGGAAAGATAAAGTTGAGGCAAGAGGATGAAAAGTGGGTGGGAGGGACAGACCCTGTGGAAGAAATGTGGAACTGAGGCAAATAGAGAAACCCAAGGTTAAAGGCAGCTTGTGGAGGGTGCCTGGATGGCTCAGCCGGTTAAGCCTCCGACTTCGGCTCAGGTCAGATCTCACGTTCGTGGCTTCAAGTCCCGCATCAGGCTCTGTGCTGACAGCTAGCTCAGAGCCTGGAGACTGCTTCCGGTTCTGTGTCTCCCTCTCTCTCTGCCCCTTCCCCTCTCATGCTCTGTCTCTCTCTGTATCAAAAATAAATAAAACATTTTAAAAATTTTAAAAAAAAAAGGCAGCTTGTGGAGAGGAGGAGTCAGAATCAGTCCCATAGAGGGTCCAGTGGGGGGAGGTGCAGACTGGGGAAGTAATGAAGGAAGCAGCGCACACATGCACACACACAACACCAAGGCAAAAAGGGCAATTCATCACTGCATTCAAAGCCCCAGTGAGCACGTTAGCCCCATCATCTCAAAGCCTGGCAGCTATGGCAGGTGATGGAAGGCAAGTCACAGTAGGAGCAGTGGCGAGAGTGACCTCATGAGCCTACGTGTGTCCTTCTGAGCCTGGCAGGCCCGTAGGTGCCTGAGAGTGTGTGTGCATGTGAGTCATCTGCTCCAAGGAGCAGTCTATGCCTGCAGGAATTCTGTGTCTGTCTGTTGCCCTCTGGCTCTTCAAGTCATTTCTTTCCCTTGGAAGAGTCTGCATGTGGTAGATAATGGTTCTGGTCTCTCTTTGCCATTTTGCCTTTACCTCCTTGTGAGTAGTTAAAGTGAGGTCAGATGGAGAAAGAGAAGAGATCATGATACTTGGGCAGCCAGGGCTCCCAGCAAGCCCCACTACTCCATCAGATACACACACACACACACACACACACACACACACACACTCTTGCACCCAAGCTGCCCTCTACCGCATGCAGCTAATGAAAATACACTTAAAGTACGAGAGATACCATTCACTCATGACCACAATGGAACAAAGGCACTCAGATGTGCCAACATGCCAAGCACCCATACAGATGGAAGGCAAGAGCCAGGGACACAAAGCCAATTGGCACAAAGCCACCTGGATGTACATCTTGTCCCCTAACACACACACATACATGCACACACACCCAGAAGACATGCAAAATTGGGTACGCACTTCTCCAGAAAATTGTGCGTGTACTTATCACTACCTAACACATCTCAGGGCACCCTCCAGTGGGCCCCAGTATCTTTCCTAGCAAATTCAGAACACCCAGCCTGGCTGTTGAAATCTGTCTCCATTCCCCTTCATGCTGGTTCCTCAATCCAGCTGTTTATTCCAGGCCACCAAAGCCTTATGGTTTGCTCATTTTGCTTCACAAGTAACAGGGAATTCTTTTCCTCTTTTCCTCCTCTGTCCCACATCCTGTTGGGTTTCTCTTTCTACATACCAGTCATGAGCCCCTCCTTCAGACAGCCTTTCCTGATGAACTAACTGGCTCTGATTCTGAATTTGCCCTTTTTCTTTGCATTTCCTGGTTGGTGCTGGGTCTGTGTCACCAGGTTACTTTGCATATAGCTTGGCAGCAGGAGAGAATGTAAGCTTCCCAAGGACAAGACCACTTGACTAAGTATTCAGGCAAATGCAGGCCTTACCCTCCCATACCAGGCTGGGAGCACCACTACCTGGTTTAACGAACAGACAGGAAAATTAATCTGGGCTCCAGCAGCCACCAGGAATATCTCCTGTCACATACTACAAGCATTCCCTTCACAATGATCTTTCAGAGCCATTTTGGAGGAGGGCACATCCTCCACTCTGTCTTCCCATGTTCACCTGATTTTTAACTGTAAATACTTCTTCCCAGTTGTGTCCTTACCTTCTTCTCCAGACTCAGAAAAAACTTGCCGTTTCTCAATAATTAGATCCACTCTAAGGACAAACATGTGCCTCTGGTGGGGATGCTCAGAGCTGTGCTGCAGGCTGTGAAGACAATCTCCAGAGAGGATGCCAGGTGAGCAGGCACCTGCTGCAGCAGTTGTAAGGACTATTTAGAAGGCATGCATGGAATAAGTTTATTGTACATAAATGAAAGAGAGGGACAGGAGAGGCTGGAGGCCCACTAGAAGTGCTTTGCCTGAAGAGTGCAGGATGTGCAGAACAGTAAGCCTGGGAGCTTTCCCTCTGCATCCCTTACCAGAACTGCCAGTGGCTCCTTACAAACCTCAGATATGCACGTGGGGCAATGGGTCCAGGGATGGTATGCAGCAAGTCTTTATTTTTTAATTTTTTAAAATAGTTTATTGTCAAATTGGTTTCCATATAACACCCAGTGCTTTCCCCCACAAGTGTCCCCCACCATGACCATCATCCCCTTCCCCCGTCCCCCTCCCCCTTCGGCCCTCAGTTCATTTTCAGTATTCAATAGTCTCTCATGATTTATGTCCCTCTCTCTCCCCAACTCTCTTTCCCCCTTCCCCTCCCTATGGCCCTCTGTTAGGTTTCTCCTGTTCTCCTGTTAGACCTATGAGTGCAAACATATGGTATCTGTCCTTCTCCGCCTGACTTATTTCGCTTAGCATGACACCCTCAAGGTCCATCCACTTTCCTACAAATGGCCAGATTTCATTCTTTCTCATTGCCATATAGTACTCCATTGTGTATATATATGACATCTTCTTGATCCACTCATCAGGTGATGGACATTTAGGCTCTTTAAATACAGGAAGGGGAACAGAAAATGTGTGTGTCCCTCTTTTATCCCCTCATGAACCTGTAACCATTCTTGTACATAGAAAGCTCTCAATAAAGTCATTGTTTTTCATTACTTGGATCTCCTAAAATAAGCACTCAAACCAGTGAAACTCATCACTTTCAATATTCCTTCTCACTGTTCCCCCAACTATCTCATTCCTTGAATCTCAGTATCTGCCCCCAGGAAACTTTTCCCTGACAAGCCTTTCAAATCATTCCAACCCCTCCTCCTCCTTCATTTACTCAGTGTTCCTCCCTCCTCCTCTTCCCCTTGTCCACTCAATGCAACTTGGTCCCCTGAGTATTCCTAAAGACAGGGAGTCACTAATGAGAGCTGACCACTAGAAGAATAGGGTCAAGGGCAGTCTAGTGGGGGAGGGGGGAACTCCAGTGCTAGCAGATAAGGAGTCCTATCACCATCTGTCAATTTTACCATCTCTCTCCAACATCTCTGTCTCTTACCTCGAGGCTCCTACAAATCTATCTCCCTGCTGAGTCTGATGGACTGATATCAGGTGCAAATTCACAGAAGACTGGTCTATTCCAGACCCATTTTCTCCAGGAATGTTACTACCCCTCCAATCTTTCTTTGAAAATGCCCTAAAACTCTGGGAAGCTGAGGACACATGGAGCCCAAGGAGGAAGAGAAATTGTTCTCTGTGTTCAATATCTTAATTTCAGCCCAAGTGTCCACTGCACTTCAACAAAAGCAGAAGTTAATACTTGAAGCACTGACAAAGAGTGAAAAATCTCAGGAAGACTATCCCAGCCTGAAGAGGTCCTGAGTGCCTCATGAAACCAATGGAGGTGGGAGGACAGAGGTAGTTGGATGATCAAAAATATCTTTTTGTGATATAAACAATTTCCAAGGGGGGCAGCAGCAGGGGTAAGAGGGAGCAGTGCAGATCTGGGGATTTAATGAGAACCTTCTCAGCAGTGACCTGCAAGGTCTCTTGGGCCACAAAAGGGCGGCAGAGAACGTCTCTCCCAGGAGAGCCAGCCCTGGGCTCTGGGTGCTGAGATAGGGCTGGGCTCCCAGGTTGGGGGAATCTGGCTCCAGCAAGAACCTATGAGTGTCTGATTCAGGAAACCCCTCCTGCTGCCCTTTCCACTGGCATCCTTTATTGTCTTTGGGCCCTGAAATGCTTACAAAACCATGCTGTGCACATCCTCACCCTCAGCACACACACCCCACTGCTCCTCGGAGTCCCTCAGCCCCTGCCCCTCTCTTCCTTCTTCCTGAGTTGCAAGAGGAACTTTGTTCATCATTTGCTCTTTTCCTGTTTCCAGAGCTCCTCAAAGCTGCAAACATGAAAGCACTTTCCCCTATTTGAATCTGGTCCCTCCCACCACAGTTGTTTCTGTCTCCCCAGCACAACTTGGAGTGACAGGGGAAAGAGAGGGAAAAATTTGTATTTCCTGAACTCCCTTTTCTGAAAATACCCTGTTAATCATGGTCCTCCTACCCAGGAAATGTCTGACCCATCTCTGATCCACCAGCTGTAGCCCCATATCTTTTCCGTGTCCTTACACTCTGGACCTACTTCCCTATCCAGAAGAAACTACTTTTATGTTTGGGGACGCAGGTGCCAGAGTTCAATTTCACAAACTCAGCCTGGGCTTAAAAGGCCCAAATTACAACAAGATGATTTGAGTTAAACTCAGTAAGAACTTCCCAGCACAAGGGATCTGACAGTCTTAGATTGTATGAAATTCAGTGAGAATACATACATGGCCTTCCCAGAAGACTCCAAGAGACAAGGACTTGGTTTGGACCTGTCTGGGTAATACTGACTAGAGACAGAAGTTTTCACTATGATTTTAGTGATTCCACCTCTGAAGGTGGCACACAAAGACATCTGGGGACTCTAAGGACATGGGATAAATGGGTGGAGCCTAGAGGTAGGAATAGCAGCCTGGCTAGATCTTTCCCAAAAACTGAGGGTGGGGCAGGTAGAGAGAGTAGGCCAGAACACTCCACTCTCTGGCCACCCTCCCATGCTGGCCCAATATCATGGCCCTCCCTAGTCAAAACATGACCTCTTAGCTACCTCCAGTACAAGCCTTGAGTGAAGCCCTCAGGTCCCAGTTTCCATCCAGATCCAGGACCCCAGCAGGACAGAGGACACCCACTGTTCAGGCTACCCAATCTCCATACCCCAAGCACTAAAAACAGTTCTCCTGTTCTTCCCTCCCACCTCACCTCACCTCATACCACAGACTGAAACCTCCTGGAATTTTGCACAAATCAAAGACATCTTCACCTCTGAGTTCAGGCTTCTGTGAAACTGCACACATGCATACACAGATGCTCACACTCATACATACATGCAGACACATAAACTCAAAAACACACATACACACCCTCATATGTCACAAATATTATTACATGTATGCAACACAAAGACACTTTTCTCACAAACTCATACATTTACAGACAGGCTTCACATGTAAACTTATACACACTCAAACACTCAAAAAGCACACCCTTGCATACATGCCACTATATTCCTTCACAGTATCCAAAGCCCAGTCCTCTAGATTCTGGAGTTCTAGAATGTCCATGAAAAACATGGAAACCCACAAGAAACCCATTTTCTTTTTTCTGCCCACACTGAAATTCCTTTGCTATATTCCCCTTCCTGCCACCAGAGTCTCTAGGACTCAGCTCCAAACATGGAGGGGAAATCTACAGAGATAATTCATTCCGGCACACAACAAACACTTTTGAGCTTCTACCTTCCATTCCTCACCTCACCTCCACTCCTCCTCACCAATCCCAGGCCTGAAGCTGAGGCAGTCACATTAAAGAGAACTTCTGCCCATGGTGTGGTGGAAAGAACAAAAGCTCAGGATTCAAGGACCAGAGTCCTGCTTTGCCTCTTATTAAGCTTAATTACCTTGGCCACTTGGAACAACCTCTCTGAGCTTTAGTTTCATCATGTGTAAGGTGAAGTTAATAAAATTTACCTAATAATTATGTGAAAATTAAAAAAAACATGTAAAGCTTTCATCCACCCATGGGAAGTAACCCCATGTTATCCCCCAACCTCTGTGGTGATCATCTCCCAAACACCCTCCCAGTCTTGTTGTCCCTGAAACAGAAACCCAGTCTCCTTCAGCCTAAGACCCTCAGTGGTGCACACCACAGGAAACTTGATCTCCAACTTGGCCAGCTCCATTTTACTCACCACCCCAATCCTGGCCACTACCCCTCCTTGTGCACTTCATCTGTCACCCATTTGCAGTTGGGGCTGACCATGGCCTAAATGTTTGCAATGTAGCACTGGGCCTGCATATCATATGGATATGAAGGACTAATAATCCCCTAGAGAGCTGGCCCAAGGAAAGGCATCACTAATTTCTATATATTACTCCAATCCCAAGACAACATTCTTTATGGATAGTGTGGGAAACAGTTATAGGAAAGGACTTCCTGTACTAAGTAGATGTGGAAGAGACACTGCGGCCCATGGACTATAAAAAATCCTCCAGATGAAACCCCACTCGATTCTGCGCTCATAGCTGGAAAGCAGCCCAGCCCACCCCCACTCAGATGGGCACACCCAGCAGGTGCTTGAGCTAAGGGGAGCAGGAATGACACCCCTCCCCTGCTGCTCAGGTGGCCTCCTCAGCTGCCCTCCAGAGTCAGATCTCAGCTGGGTGGGAAGTGGCTCTGGAGGTCTTACAGACAGCACTTCAGAACTTCCTGGGACCCTCAAAGGACCCAAAACCACCCCTACTATCCCAGTTGCAGGCTTTATTCCCTATATTCCTCCAGGGCTCTGACTGCTTCTGAAGTGCTATCTGTCTTCCCCTTCTCCCAGTGGGATCCTCCTCCTGTCCTTGCAGACAACCTGCCACCCTGCTGATCTCTGAGTTTCTGTCTGGCTTAGAACCATCCTAATTTCCCCACTGCCCTGCCAACCCACCCCCATCTCTCTGATCCCCTCCACTACCCACTTTCCATTCTGTCCCCTCCTGCCTTGACAACTCTTCACCCCAACCAGCCTGCATCTCTCCTCTCCTCACACATCCACAGACAACCCCACCTCTCAGTGGGCTGCACCTCCCTATTACCTCCATCTCTCCAACTCCCTGTATCCTAACATTTTGCCCCATTTTAAGTCATTTCCACATTTGCTTTCATACCTCTCCCACCCTTTAGAATCTAGGAAGTAGAGAAGGGCTCAGAGCTCTATGAAAGGAAAAACCCTGAGGTGGGGTATAACTAATATGACCATCTTAGTCTTTTTCAGGCCATCATATAATATAGGGAAATCAGAATTGGCAGCAGTACTGACCCTCACAATGCTTACTCCAGAGGAGCTCCTGAGGACCTGGCAGATTCCAGTAATGGGCATGGCAGGCTTTTTCACAATGTGGGCAGACTGTCTAACCCTGTCACAGTGACTGGTGTGGTAAGCCTGGGGATAGGAGGGCAGCAATGAGCCGCACATCTCCCTCTTCCCAGGATAGACTCCTCCTCTTGTGCTCACAATTCCAAAGTTCCCAGACTTCCATAGTGCTCATCTGAGCCAGACACCTATCATGAATCATCTAAGACCAGTACTTCCCACACCCAAAAGAGCATACAAGTCACTTGGGATCTTGTTAAAAATGTAGATTCTTATTCTGTAGGTATGGGTTGGAGCCTAAGATTCTGCATCTCTAGCAAGCTCAGCTGACACTCACATGACTGGTCCATGAGCCACACTTTGAAGAGCAAGGATCTAGATGATTGTAGAAGGTGCTACAACTGTGTCCCATAAAGAGTCTATCTGTTCACATCTTTCTGTTTGTCTATCCTCCAGATGGCAATAACAATCATAACTCATTCCTTCCTGATTCAGGAATCTCAATCCATGGCATAATACACAATACAAATCTGGCTCATAAATTCCCTCAAAATGTGGATAAATATATTCCTCACAAGTGTGTCATTCTTTCATGAATCCTAAAGGTCCATGTACCTAGATTTATTGTCTCATTTATTTTCCAACTCACTTATCCATCTTTCATTTCCCAAATTGCTCTATAGGCATCCTCCTCCAGATAGTGTCTCTCAACCAATATCTCTTTCTCAGTTTCTACTCATACCTTCCCTTCGAAAGTAATGATGTCTCCATCTCTATCCACTTACTAATTTAAGTTCATTTCCCATCCCATTTGGGGGTAGCAATTTTCTCTCCCCAAAGAATCTTAGATTCTCTCAGACGGTTTTTGCACAAGTCTTTGAAAAAAGCATCTAAAGGAGTTGGTAAGTATATGGTAATCTTGCCTCTAGCAGGCTTTTCTGGAGTCATCTACTCCCTGTAGAATATTAGAAATTCCACAAGAAAGTAGCTTTATATCCCTCTCCTCCAGGTCAGGAATCATACACAAATAGAGAAACTGGCACTCCTATGCCTCCTAAATTTCTGCCTGTCAAGAAAGATGCCTGTTGCACCCATGTTGGAGTCAGTCTCCTCTTCAAGGAGTCCCTGGAGTCAGGTAGAGCTTATTGGGCCTTCTATAAATTTTCTGCTTCTGGATCCTCCCCACATCCCATGGGAATAGGTGGAGCAGAACCAGGGAAAGCCCAATCAGCCTTTCTCCTGAGATAGCATTGTATTTTCCTTGTTGCTTTTCGAATGGACAACACTGTTCTTCACTGAACAAGAGTCCACTCTGATTAAACAGAAAGGACAGTAACCAGAACTCAGGCAGAGTCACAGAAAGGCAAAACTAGAAGTACTTGGGTATAGTTCTAGATGTGTCCAGGTACACACCTAGGTACAAGTCTAGATATATTGTTCTGGATTGAGAGAAAGGCTTTTTGTCAAGGAAGTCTCCCAGAAGATAGTTTTAAAGGAGAGGCACAATGATAGCCTGAAAGGAAGGACAGTATTCTATACCAAAGAAAAATGTTGAGAGTCAGTTCAATTTAACATGAATTTATTAATTGCTCATTATGTGCCTGGCCCTAGGTGGATGCTCTGGGGAAGTGAACAAGATACAATCCTTACTTATAATCATGAAAAAAATAAAGAAAATAAAGACACGCAGATAACTGTGGTATTTTTTTTTAAATTTCAGCTGTATTGAGGTATAATTGATATATAAAATCGTAAGATATTTAAAGTGTACATTGTGGTGGTGGGATGAGCTTATACATTATGAACTGTCAGTACAGAGTCCAATGCAGGGCTTGAATTCATAAACATGATCTGATCTGCAGTCAGAGACTTAACTGAGCCAGCCAGGCACCTCAAGATAAATGTACTCTTAATTCCCTTTATATATATCACCCATCCCTTCACTAACCTCCCATTTGGCAACCACCAGTTTGATCCCTGTATTTAAGTGTCTGGTTTTATGTTTGCCTCATTGTTCTTTTTTTATAACTTATATTCCACCTGTGAATTAAATCATATGGTATTTATCTTTCTCTGATGGATCTGTTTCATTTAGCATTACACCCTCGAGGTCCACCCATGTTGTTATAAATGACAACATTTCATTTTTGCAATGGCTGAGTATGTTCTATCATATATATCAATGGGCAGTTGGATTGTTTCTATATCCTGGCTATTGTATATAATGTTGCAACAAACATAAAAGTACATATTTCTTCATATTACTGTAAAGAAGAAACTTTTACACAGCAAAAAAATCATTGACAAAACAAAAAGACTACTTACCAAATAAGAGTAGATATTTGTAAATGATATACCCAGTAGGGTTAATATCCAAAATATATAAAGAACTTATACAACTAAACATCAAAAATTCATTTATAAAATGGGAAGAGACCAACAGACACATGAAAAGATACTCATAATCACTAATCATCAGAGAGAATGTGGAGGAAAAAATAACTACCATGCATTGTTGGTGGGAATGTAAATTGGTGCAGTCACTAGGGAAAGTTGTGTGCAAGTTCTTAAAAAAATTAAAAATAGAATTAGTCCAGTAATATCACTACTGGATATTTACTCAAAACAAAAACAGGTTTTTTTAGTTTATTTTAATTATATTTTTTAAATGTTTATTTTTGAGAGAGAGAGAGTGAGCATGGGAGGGGCAGAGAGAGGGAAACAAAGAATCTAGAAGGAGGCTTCAGGCTCTGAGCTGTCAGCACAGAGTTCTGTGGCTCAAACCCACAGAATCATGAGATTATTACCTGAGCCGAAGTCAGACGCTTAACCAACTGAGTCGCCGAGGCACCCCTTAATATTTTTTAAAGGCCAGTAAGGAGCTACAGACACAACTATAAAGTAGACAAGTAAAAAGAGAGTGAGACAGAGAGAGAGAGAGAACAAAGACACATCCTTCACTATACAAGAAGTACAGAACTCACCATGGCTTTCCACGTACTTAGGAGTACTTTCCAAAATTATGCAGGGACAAGACTACATTTAGGTGTAATGACGTCAAACTGAACATGTATTTAACTGCTGAGTTCAAGATCTACAGTGTTGGTGCTAACTTAAGTGGAGAAACCTGGCTGTGCTGGATCCCAAAGCTGAAGTAGATAATGATCCTGATCACCATGGAGATACCAAATTGGGCCCAGGTGCCAGCTGTCATCTGCATCATAAGGTAAACATTCACAAAGATGTTCAGTAGTGGGAGAAGAGGCAGAACAGGGACCTTAAAGCGAAGGGAACTGGAGCTGTGTGGCTGTCTCCAGATGACCCCAGTGATCCCAGTGATGAGCACCAGGAGAAGCACAGCCACTGAAATCCACACTCAGTCTCCGGAAAGCAGAAACTGCTACTGGGCCAGCACCAGGCAAAGAAGAGGGAGCAGTAGAGCAAGCAGTGAGGAGCAAACATAGACAACCCGGCCAGAGAGTGGAGTGGGGGTGGGGCTGCCTGGAAGAAGTACTCCCTGTAGAGTCAGCTTCTCTGCTGCAGGTCCATTCCCCTCCTACACCTCTGCTTCATTTCCCCCATTCCTCCTCTCAGGCTGATACCTAATGATGAGAACACAAATAGCTACCAGGGAATGATTAAGCAGGGTCCAAATGGACACAAAGTCCACAAGCTGAATGAGTTCAAAAAAGAATGCAATGACTGCTGCCATAATGCCCAAGACCACAGTGGCCACAATGGGGATATGTCTGCTGGTGTGGGTCCTGCCAAGGACATGGAACAGGAGGCCATCGTTTGCCATCATGGAGATCACCTGATGTGCAGAGAGTATATTATTCAAGACTGTAGTAAAAAGAGTACACAGAGCTCCAATAGCCACAACATAGCACGCAGGGTCCCAGCCAATATGTAGAAATGCCTCAGGCAAGGTGCTCCCAGGCTTGAGCTGGTAGTAAGGCACCATAAGGGTAAGTGCTAAAGAGACACCAAAATACACCAAAGACCAGATGAACAGTGAAACCACAATGCCCACGGGGATGCAACACTGGGGATGCTGGGTTTCTTTAGCTCTGGTAGCAATATTGTCAAAACCTATAAATGCATAGAAATAGGTAGCTGTTTCCTGGAGAATCCCCTTGAAGCCAAAAGGCACAAACTTTCCAGAGCCTAGAGGACCCAATGTAGAGGTGTCATTGAGTCCAACCTTTATGTAGTCCTCTTCTGTGAGCTTCCAGTTTGTGCAGGCCCCCCTTAATGAAGCCACGGATGATGACAAAGCCGAGAACCAAAAGGCTCACCAATGTGATCATTTTGGTAAACAGTACTGACTCCCTGTCCTTCAGAGCCAGCACTCCAGTGAGCAACAACACCAGGCCCGTAGTAAAGAAGTTTGGATATTCTGCAACCACTTGTTGAGCATGCAGTAAGATGCTCTCAAGCAGGGCCTGAGATATTTGGTTCCTAATCAGGTAGTCAAAAGCTGTTGTCCAGCCCTGAGCTACACTGGCTATGCGAGAACATAGGAGAGGATGAAGTTCCAGCCAGTGATGAAAGCCCAGAGTTCACCTATAGCGACATAGCTGTAGAGATATGCAGAACCAGAATGGGGAACCCAGATAGCAAACTCTGCATAACCCAGCCCAGCCAATGCACATGACAGACTGGCCACCAAAAAGCAGATCACAGTGGCTGGTCCTGCTTGTTTGCTGGCCACCTCACCAGCCAGAACATACACACTGGCACCCAGTGTGTAGTCCATACCCAGAGCCATTAAATCCAGAGTGGTCAGCCATCTGAGAATGGTAGGCTCAGTTGTCTTTTCCTCCAGTATATGCCTTCGTACCAGGATTTGATCAACCTTTGATCAGGCGGAGTGCCTGACACAGCATTTTAGCTGGAACTGAAGAGGATTCTAGGGTCAGAGACCTGTAACAAGTCCAGGGAGTGGAGACTCTGGAATCATATTCGGTGAGGCTGAGTTAAGCTGATGGTTTGGGGCTGCTGAGTTTGGCTTCTCAGGCTTTAAAGCTGCTACATTGTATTTCTTCTGGTATGTGCTGTCCTTCCACAATGTCTAAGTAAAGAATAATTACTGAACCCTTTTCCCAACCAAAAGCTCAGAAGTCTCATCGCACCTGTTGCAGCACAGATATTGTAAAAAGTGACACCAAAGGACAGCATGGACAAATCAATTCTGCTTTCCCTTGAAAAGAAGTGCCAAATACCTCCCAACAGTCTTTTATTTTACACACGCCATAACAAAATTCCCTTTGGAAACATCTAACTCATGTAGCTTCATGTACTAATTAAGCCATAAGGGCGACACCTGGGGGGCATAGTTAGTTAAGTATCTGACTCTTTTTTTTTTTTTGAGTCCTTATTTTCTTTTTTTTTTTAATT
>PJEM01018645.1:5414-18281 GCA_004023845.1 Helogale parvula | reverse complement strand
TCCCTCTGTCCCTCTCCCTGTCTGCTTCTGTCTGTCTTTCTCTCTCCTTCTCTCTAAAATTAACAAAATGCTTCATATATACCCATATGCTTTGAGGAATATTGAATGGGTTGATTATGAGGACGAGAGAGAACGCAGGAATGACCCCAAGCTCTTTAGCTTGAGTGAGGGGGTTGATGGTGACCATCCAAAACAGGAGATACTAAATGATGCTATTGATTTGAGGTGTGTTGGGCGGGGGGGGGGGGGATCTGTTATACAGTCCCAAAGGGAAAATGTGTCAGGGAATGAAGAGATGATTGACGAAAGGACACAGTGGATGGAATAAAGTCACTCAGAGGAATGAGTAGTTAAGGTAAAGCAAAAAGCTGTCACCTATTAGGTGACAAACTAGCCAACTCGTGTGCGCAATGAGGAGGCTGGCAGGTGACAGTGATAAGGAACTGAAAGCAGAAAGTGGAAAATCAGAACGTTGTGATCTTTCCTGCGTCCACAGGCTATGCTGAGGATGGGAGCCATACTAGAAATATACATCATGGGGAGGACACTTCGTCACCTGCTGGTTGAGGGTAGTTAAACAGGGCGCATCCTTAGGACCTGAAATTTCAACTCAAATCTCTCCTGGGTGTCAGATTTATACACCCATTGTGGAGGCCATCCCCAGCTGGACGATTGTCATTATTGTGATCAACGAAGCCACCATAATCTCTAATGATGAAGTTCCTACTATGTTCCAAGCATGGTTGTACTTGGGATATCTCCTTTGATCCTCACCCCTGCCCTGTGAGTAATTTCTAATTTCCCCTCCCTTTTTATGGATGGAGCTGCTAAGTTTCAGTGAGGTCCTGTGACTAGTCCAACTTCACACAGCAAGGCAGTTGGCTGTGAGGCATGTAGTCTTGGCCATCCAAATCAGAATGCCCCAGATGGACTTCTTCATCCTCCTATTTCTTTGCTGTCAACATCACCACCAGATCAGACTCTGTCCTCAGCAGAGCTTTTTAAAGGTCTGCCAGCTAAAAAGCCCTGTCCTTCTTTTCCATGTTCAACAAATTAAAAGGCCTCTTCATTGGGTAAGGCCATTGTTTTCCATGAGAAAATCAGATTCAGGAGATGTTTGCTAGGAATTACATGAAGAAAACATTCTCTAGTCAAATACATGTTATTTTTGTTTTCCAACTTCTTTGAGGTGTGAATGTAGTACAAATACTGCACAGGATTAATGTGTAAATCTGGTGAGTTCACACACACACACACACACATATATACCCATGAAACCTTCCTCCATAGGGTAACTGTCACTCTGTTGTGCATGTCTGTGTGTTTGATTGTTTTAGACACTTCATTTAAAAAGAATCATACAATATTTGCCCTTCTGTGTCTGGTTACTTAATTTAGCATAATGTTCTCCAGATCCATCCATGTTACTACAAATGTCAGAATTTCCTTCCTTTTAAAGACTGTATAACAAATCCACAACAAAAACCTAATGACTCAATTTAAAAAGGACAGAAGACATGAATAGACATTTTCCCAAAGAAGACTTCCAGACGGCCAACAGACACATGAAAAGATGCTCAACGTCATTCATCATCAGGGAAATGCAATTCAGAACAACCATGAGATACCACCTCACACCTGTCAGAATGGCCAAGTTTAAGAACACTGTAAAGAACAGATGTTAGCAAGGATGTAGAGAAAGGGGAATCCTCTTACACTGCTGGTGGGAAGGATTGCTTCTTGGTCTTTGACAGTTTGTGCAGAATTAGTATTAATTGCTTCCTTACGTGCTTGGTAAATTCACCAGGGAAGCATCTGGGCCTGGGTATTCTTTGTGGAAAGGCTTGTAATCCCAAATTTGATTTATTGAATACATATAGGTCTGTCTTTTCATGTTATCTATACTTTTCAGGGTGAGTTTGGGTAATTTATTTCCTCTAAGACAGAGGTGTTTAAAATATTCTAGCATCCTTTTAATGTCCAGAGACTCCTTCCTGATGTCATCTCTCTCATTCCTGACATTAGTAATGCTGGGCTGCTTCTTTCCTTCACCAGTCTGGCTGGACATTTGCCAATTTTATTAATCTACCCAAAGAAACAGCTTTCGGTTTCATTGATTATGATTTTTTCTATTGTTTTTCCATTTTATGTAACACTGCTTTCTACTCTGATATATATTGTTTACTTTTTCTGCCTATGTTAGGTAAATTTATTTTTTATTTTCTAGTTTCTTAAATGTTTTTTAAATTTATTTTTGAGACAGAGAGAGACAGAGTATGAGCAGGGGAGGGGCAAAGAGAGATGGAAACACAGAATCTGACGAGATCGGACGCGTTCAGGGTGGTATGGCCGTAGACTGGAAACACAGAATCTGAAGCAGGGTTCAGCCTCTTGGCTGTCAGCACAGAGTCCAATGTGGGGCTCAAACGCACCAATTGGGAGACCATGACCTGAGCCAAAGTCAACGCTTAACCGACTGAGCCATCCTGGTGTCCTATTTTTTAGTTTTTTAAAGTAATGCTGAAGTCATTGATTTTAAACATTTCTTCTTTTAGGCATTTTGGTGCTGTAATATTTTGTTCTAGAAACTACTTCAGTAGTTTCCCACCAATGTTGCTATACTGTTTTCACATGTATGCAGTTTAGAATTTTTAAAAATTTTCATTTTGAATCCTTTTTTTAGCACATGGGTTATTTAGAAGTGTACTATTTAATTTCCAAAGATTTGAAAAAATTTCCACAGATCTCTCTGCTATTCTTTTTTTCTTTTTTTGTTGGTAATAATAATAATAGTGGTGGAGTTTTGGGCCTTCCACAAGGTGTGCTTTGATTTGTTTGTTGAAGTAATCCTCGAATCTGTCAAGCCCTCTCCCTCCACCTGTGGAGATCCTTCTGCCACTCTGCAGATCAATTTCCTGAGTGTTCCAAGTGATCTAACCTCAAATACAGCTGTGTTTGAGGGACGAGGGAAATCCTGGTCCCCCTACTTCTCCACCATCTTAACTCCTTCGTGGATTCTAATTTTCAGTGTGTGGAGGGTATTTCCCACTGCACAGAGCTGGGAGTCTGCATTCAACTTGATTTTGACCCCATCAAGCAGGAGATGGCACCAGTTTCCACAGGCTTAGGGCTCAGTCCTGCCAGACTTCCCGCACTCCCTCCCCACACCAGATGCCAGTTGTAAATCAAGCTTGTACCCGTGATTCTGATTGGCTGGCTTAAATCAGAAGTTCCCAAGACCCCTTTCCTAGGGTTTGATTAATTTGCTAAAATGGGTCACAGAACTCAAGAAACTTGTATAGTTATCAGATTACTGGTTTATTGTAAAGGATATGAATCGACAGGTGAAGAGACCCATGGGGTGAGTCCTGAATGAAGGAGGCCCTGTTCTTGTGGAGCTTGAGGCCTGGCTCAGTGACACCCGGAAGTGTTCTGGTTTATAAAGCTGGAAGCTCTCTGAACCTCATCCTTTTGGGATTTTATGGGGGCTCCATTACATGGACATGGTTGATTAACCTATTGGCCATTCGTGACTGAGCCCACCCCCAGCCCTTCTCCTTCCCGTGTAGGTCAGGGGGTGGGACTGAATGTTCCAACCCTTTGATCCCATGGTTGGGTCCCCTGGCCACCAGCCCCCATCCTTGGGGGTTTTCCAAAGTCACCACATCAACACAGACTCTGGCATGGTCCACAGGGGCCAGATACTGTGGAGGAAGAAGACACATAAATAAGAAATGTATTTTGGTTGTCCAGGTGACCTAACCCGTATTTCTTATAGACATGAGAATATTCTGTATTCCTTACAGACAGTGTGACATTCACACGTTCAGGACAAAATTGCTAGTTTTCTCTATGACTGGAGGTGGGGTTTTGAGTCAGGTCACAGCTAGAGCGAGGCCTGTCTGCTCCCTGGCGATGAGGACAAGGGCATGCCACCCCAAAATATGGGGCCATGGCATAATTATTTTGAGCTGAAGGCATTTGAGGTCCTGAAATCCCACATCTTCCAAAGGCAAGGCCTTAAAAAAACCTCAGGGGTCACATACGTGCCCCCAGAACTCCCCTAATCCCTTCTTGGAGAAGAGAAGCCAGCCCCACTCCCAGACGAACTTGGTCCGAAATAGTCACTTCTCTTGTCTGTTTCCTGAGGGTCCATTCATCTTTCCAAAAAGCCTTTTGTGCGGCGCCTGGTGGCTCAGTCAGTTAAGCGTCCGGCTTCAGCTCAGGTCATGACCTCACCGTTCGTGGGTTTGAGCCCCACGTCGGGCTTTGTGCTGACAGCTAGCTCAAAGCCTGGAGCCTGCTTCAGATTCTGTATCTCTCTCTTTCTGACCCTCCCCTGCTTGCGCCATCTCTCTCTGTCTCTCAAAAATAAATTTAAAAAACATAAAAAAATTCAAAAACCCATTTGCTTTTCCATAAGCTCCCTACCTACTTCCACTTTTCTCTCCTACGTGAGTTTTTAGACCCCAATTCCAAGCGGTCCTGCACATCCCCCATGTGTATGCATGATGCACGTGCTAACCAGCTTCTGTCTGTTTTTTCCTGTTGTTCTGTCTCTGGTCAGTCACTTTTACAGGGAAAACAGTTTTTCTCCTCTACAGGTATGACCTTCATGCTGACTGCATTTCTGGGGGCACCCTTGAAGCAAATATTTCCAGGCTCTGGGTTTCACCTTTGACCTTATGATGCAAATCTGTGTCAACCTTAAAAGCACTCTTTCCATAAGTAGGACAATAAATGTCCCAATGAATGGACACTTTGCTTCCTGTTGACAGGTAAAAGGTGTTGTGGGATGGTGTGTCTTCCCAGGGAGGAGTGTGGGACAAGGAGGCAGGGTACATGCCTTGGTTCTAAATGCATGTGTGTGCAGAGCGCACGCCCAGCCCTTTCACAGACAGGGGTTCCTCTGTCCCATCTGGAGGTGGACACGCCCTTCCAGGAGGAGCCCACTGGGCTGGGCAGGGGCTGGCTGTATGGAGCACTAGAAGTTACTCCCTTGACAAACGCTCACTCCTGGACCAGACTCTAGTCAGGCTCCTCTGAACCCCCTTCTCAACTTGGCCTTCACTTCTATTTATATGTTTATAGAAATATATACATTTTGTAGCATTTATTTGCTTATATTTATATAGATACAAAAATTTTATAAATATTCCATTTTATTCATATATATAAATATAAGCATTTTAATAAAATTTTTTGCTTTACAAATTTACAGAAATATACGTATCTTATACTATCTTATTTACTTATATAGATATAACATTTTATAAATACTTTATATAGTCCATATTTATATTTATAAAATTATCATTTTAATAAATTTTAATATCTATGTATTTATACTAATGTACAGAAATAATACACATTTATCCCATTATTTTATATATATAAAATTTTTATAAATACGTCATGAATATTTCATATTTATATTTATACATGTAAACATTTTAATAAATGTTTACATAAATATTTGTATTTATATAGTTATAGACATTTATAGATTTTATATCATTTTTTATTTTCTTATATTTAGGCAGATATAAACATTTTACAAATATTGATAAACATTCCTTATGTTTGTTATTTTTTAACTGTAAAGATCTTATTGGCTTTATTGAATGATTCATGAATTGAGCAGCATCTGATCTAGCAGATAAAGGAGTTCTGAAGAGCCTACCACATAAGACTTTTCCACATGGAAAGGGGCGGGAACAAAGACATACTAGCCCCCAAATCGGATTGGTTCTTTCTTTCTTTTTTTTTTATCTCTTATAGTTTATTGTCAAGTTGGTTTCCATATAACACCCAGTGCTCTTCCCCACAAATACCCTCTGCCATGCCCAATACCCCCTTCCACTCTCCCCCTCCCCCATCAGCCCTCAGTTTGTTCTCAGTATTCAAGAGTATCTCATGGTTTGCCTCCCTCGCTTTCCCCAACGATTTTTCCCTCTTCCCCACCCCCATGGTCCTCTGATAAGTTTCCGTGTTCCACTTGTGAGTGAAAACTTATGGTATTATTTGCCCTTCTCTGCCTGACTTATTTCACTTAGCATGACACCCTCGAGGTCCATCCACGTTGCTACAATGGCCAGATTTCATTCTTTCTCATTGCCATGTAGTACTCCATTGTGAATAGATACCTCATCTTCTTGATCCACACATCAGGTGATGGGCATTTAGGATCTTTTTATGTTTTGGCTATTGTTGACAGTGCTGCTGTGAACATTGGGGTACATGTGCCACTATGCATCAGCACTTCTGTATCCCTTGGGTAAATTCCTAGCAGTGCTATTGCTGGGTCATAAGGGAGTTCTATTGTTAATTTTTTGAGGAACCTCCATACTGTTTTCCAGAGTGGCTGCACCAGTTTACATTCCCACCAACAGTGTAGGAGGGTGCCCGTCTCTCCACACCCTCGCCAGCATCTATAGTCTCCTGATTTGTTCATTTTAGCCACTCTGACTGGTGTGAGGTGGTATCTCAGTGCGGTTTTGATTTGTGTTTCCCTGATGATGAGTGATGTTGAGCATCGTTTCATGTGCCTGTAGGCCATCTGGACGTCCTCTTTGGAGAAGTGTCTGTTCATGTCTTCTGCCCATTTCTTCTCTGGATTATTTGTTTTTCAGGTGTGGGGATTGGTGAGTTCCTTGTAGATTTTGGATACTTGTCCTTTATCTGATACGCCGTTTTCAGCTGTCTGGTCCCATTCCGTATATTACCTGTTAGTTTTCTGGATTGTTTACTTTGCCGAGCATCAGCTTTTTATCTTTGTTTTTTTTTTTAATTTTTAAATTTATTTTTGAGAGACAGAGAGAGACAGCACAAGCAGGGTAGGGTCAGAGAGAGAGAGGGAGACACAGAATCTGAAGCAGGCTCCAGCCTCTGAGCTGTCAGCACAGAGCCGGACACGGGGCTCAAACCCATGAATCGTAAAATCATGACCTGAGCTGAACCCGGACGCTTAACCAACTGAGCCACCCAGGTACCCCTTGATGAGGTTCCAATAGTTCATTTTTGCTCTTGATTCCCTTGACTTTGGGCATGTGTCGAGTAGGAAATTGCTGAGATTGAGGTCAAGGAGGTTTTCTCCTGCTTTCTCCTCTAGGGTTTTGGTCGTTTCCTGTCTCACATTCAGTGGGTTTATTTTGAGTTGATTTTTGTGTATGGTGTAAGAAAGTGGTCTAGTTTCATTCTTCTACATGTTGCTGTCCAGCTGTCCCAGCACCATCTGTTAAAGAGGCAGTCTTTTTTCCATTGGATACTCTTTCCTGCTTTGTCAAAAATTAATTTGCCATCCATTTGTGGGTCCAGTTCTGGGTTCTCTATTCTATTCCATTGTTCCATGTGTCTGTTTTTGTGCCAATACCATACTGTCTTGATGATGACAGCTTTGTAGTAGAGGCTAAAGTCTGGGATTGTGATGCCTCCTGTTTTGATTTTCTTCTTCAATATTACTTTGGGTATTCGTTGCCTTTTGTGGTTCCATACAAATTTTAGGATAGTTTGTTCTAGCTTTGAGCAGAATGCTGATGCAATTTTGATTGGGATTGCATTGAATGTGTAGATTGCTTTGGGTAATAATGACATTTTAACAATGTTTATTCTTCCGATCCATGAGCATGAAATGTTTTTCTATTTCTTGGTGTCTTCTTCAATTTCTTTCATAAGTTTTCTATAGTTTTCATCATACAGGTCTTTTACATGTTTGGTTAGATTTATTCCTAGGTATTTTATGGTTTTTCGTGCAATCGTGAATGGGATCAGTTTCTTGATTTCTCTTTCTGTTGCTTTATTATTGGTGTATAAAAATGCACATTGAATTTTACCCTGAGACTTTGCTGAATTCATGGATTAGTTCTAGTAGGCTTCTGGTGGAGTCTGTCTGGTTTTCCATGTGGAATATCATGTCGTCTGTGAAAAGTGAAAGTTTGACCTCGTCTTTGCCACTTCTGATGCTTTTTATTTCCTTTTATTGTCTGATTGCTGATGTTAGGATTTCCAGCACTATGTTAAACAACAATGGTGAGAGTGGACACTCCTGTCGTGTTCCTGATCTCAGGGGGAAAGCTCTCAGGTTTTCCGCATTCGGGATGATGTTAGTTGTGGGCTTTTGATAAATGGCTTTTATGATGTTTAAGTAAGTTCCTTCTATCCTGACTTTCTAGAGAGTTTTTATTAAGAAAGAATGCTGTATTTTGCCAAATGCTTCTCCTGCATCTATCGACAGGATCATATGGTTTTTATCTTTTCTTTTGTTAATGTGATGTATCACATAGATTGATTTGTGAATATTCAACCAGCCCTATAACCCAGGAATAAATCTCATTTGATCATGGTGGATAATTATTTTTGTACGCTGTTGAATTCAATTTGCTACTATCTTGTAGAGGATTTTTGCATCTGTATTCATTAAGGATATTGGCCCGTACTTCTGTTTTTTTGCTTGGTCTCCATCCGGTTTGGGAATCAAAGTGATGCTGGCTTCGTAGAATGAGTTCAGAAGTTTCCTTCTATTTCTACTTTTTGGAATAGCTTGAAAATAATGGGTATTAATTCTGCTTTAAATGTCTGCTGAGAATTCCCCAGGGAAGCCATCTGGCCCTGGGCTCTTATTTGTTAGGAGATTTTTGATAAATGATTCAATTTCCTCACTGGTTATGGGTCTGTTCAAATTTTCTATCTCTTCCCATTTGAATTTTGGTAGTGTATGTGTGTTTAGGAATTTGTCCATTTCTTCTAGGTTGTCCAGTTTGTTGGCATATAAATTTCATCGTATTCCCTGATAATTGCTTGTATTTCTGAGGGACTGGTTGTAATAGATCCATTTTCATTTATAATTTTGTCTATTTGGGTTCTTTCTGTCTCTGTCTCTGTCTCTGTCTCTCTCTCCCTCTCCCTCCCCCTACCTCTCGCTCTCTTTCAGAAGCCTGGCTAGAGTTTTATTGAGTTTGTTTATTTTTTCAAAAAGCCAACTCCTGGTTTCATTGATCTGTTCAACAGGGTTTTTAAAAATTCTATATTGTTTATTTATGCCTTGATCTTCATTGTTTTTTTTTCTTCTGCTGGGTTTGGGGTGCTCTTGCTGATCTCCTAGTTCCTTTAGGTGTGCTGTTAGATTTTGTATTTGTCCTTTTTCTAGTTTCTTATAATAGGCCTGGATAGCAATATACTTTCCTCTTAGGACTGCCTTTGCTGTGCCCCAGAGAGTTTGGATTGTTGTATTTTCATTTTCATTTGTTTCCATATATTTTTTAATTTCATCTCTAGTTGCCTGATCAACCCAGCCATTCTTTAGTAGGGTGGTCTTTAACCTCCACGTTTTTGGAGGTTTTCCAGATGTTTTTCTGGAATTAATTTCAAGTTTCATAGCATTGTGATCTGAGTGTGCATGGTATGATCTTAATTCTTTTCTATTTATTGAGGGCTGCTTTATGACCCAGTGTGTGATCTATCTTGGAGAATGTACCATGTGCACTCGAGAAGAAAGTGAATTCACTAGTGTCAGGATGCAGAGTTCTAAATATTTCTGTCAAATCCATTTGTTCCAATGTGGCGTTCAGGTTCATTGTTTCCTTAGTGATTTCCTGTCTAGTTGATCTATTCATTGCTATAATTGGAGTATTAAAATCCCCTGCAATTAGCACATTCTTATCAATGAGATTGTTTCTGTTTCTGATTAATTGTTTTATGTATTTAGGTACCTCCAAATTTTGTGCGTAGACATTTATAATTGTTAGCTCTTCCTGATGGATAGATCCCATAATTATTATATAATGCCTTTCTTCATCTCATGTTATTGTCTTTACTTTAAAGTCCAGTTTGTCATATCTAAGTATGATTAGTAAAGTTTTTTTTTTTTTACTTCCAGTCGCATGGTATTTATTTCTCTGTCCCTTTACTTTCAATCTGAAGGTGTCCTCAGGTCTTAAATGAGTCTCTTGTAGAAAGCAGACAGATGTATTTTGTTTTTATATACATTTTGCTACCTTATGTCTTTTGATTGGAGCATTTAGTCCATTTACACTCAGTGTTATTATTGAAAAATATGGTTTTAAAGTCATTGTGTTCTCTGTAGAGTTCATGCTTGTAGTGGTGTTTCTGGTACTTTGTGTTCCTAGTGACATTTCCCTCATAGAGTCCTTCTTAGGATCTCTTGTAGGACTGATTTAGTGGTGATGAGTTTCTTCATTTTTTTTTTTTTTTGAAAAAACCTTTATCTCTCCTTCTATTCTGAATTACAGGCTTCATGGATACATTATTCGTGGCTGCATTTTTTTTCCCCTGTTCATCACATTGAAGATTTCCTGCTATTCTTTTCTGGCCTGCCAAGTTTCAGTAGATAAGTCTGTAACTACTCTGATAGGTTTCCCTTTGTATGTTAGGGCCATTTTATCCCTAGGTGCTTTCAGAATTCCCTCTTTATCCTTATATTTTGCCAGTTTCACTATGATATGTCATGCAGAAGATCGATTCAAGTTATGTCTGAGGGGAGTTCTCTGTGCCCCTTGGATTTCAATGTCTGTTTCCTTCCCCAGATTGGGGAAGTTCTTGGCTATAATTTATTCATGTACCCCTTCAGCACCTCTCTCTCTCTCTCTTTCTTCTTCTTCTTCTTCGTCATCGTCTTCTTCTTCTTCTGGAATCTTATGATATTGAGAGGATTCCTTATGGTCCGTATCCTATGATACAGATATTGTTTCATTTGATTTTATCACTCGGTTCTCAAATTCTCCTTTCATGTTCCTGGATCAATGTATCTTTCTTTACTCGGCTTCCTCTTTTTCTATAATTGTGACTTTTAAAACCTATTCTCCTCCCTGCCTCTTCAGTCCATGCAGTGGCATCCTCTATTTTATTATGCACCTAAATTTAGCATTTTTAATTTGTCACAACTATTTTTAAGGTCCATAGTCTTTGTAGCAATATTTTTTCTGATGTCTTCCATGCTTTAAGTCCAGTGATTAACTTTATGACAATTGTTCTAAATTCTTGCTCAGTTATGTTGCTTATATCTGTTCTTTGAAATTCTGTAGTTGTGACTTCTTCCAGGAATTTCTTTAGAGGGGAGTTCTTCCATTTCGTCATTTTGGCTAACTTTCTGTCTCCTGTCAGTTTTAAAAGCTTGTTGTTCGCTCCGCACCTGTGGGTACTGCTATATTAAAGGAGGCTCATTGACTGTCCAGGGCCTGTCCATTCAGGAGGTGTTCTTTTAATGGTGTTCTTTGGTCTCATTTCTTGTGCCTTGGTATTTTATTTCCCTACTTGTATTGATATTTGGGACTCTCCACCATGTGTCCTTTGGCTTGTTTCTTGAGGTAGCCTTGAAAAGGAAAACAGAGAGTCAAACACACAGGGAACAAAAGCACACAAATTCACAGACAAATCAAACAAGCAAGCAAACCAACAGGCGAATAAAAGGGGGAAACAAAAACAACAAAAGACAAAGGACAGTCAAAAAGCATAAAACCAGAAATCCAAGTTACAAATAAGGAGCAGGGTGGAGGCAGTGCTGATGGAAGTGCATATACAAAGAGAAAAGTGACGGGGGTGTGGAGGAAGCGAAATTGAACATTGACCAGGCAGTGAGACTAACAGGCTTAATTCAGAGAGAAAAAGAGGAGAATATGGTAGGAGGTGAGGGAAATAAAATGAAGATAACATTACCCAAAGAAACTATATAGTCTGGTTATTATTCCAGAGAGAGAGAGAGAGAGAGAGAGAGAGAGAGAGAGAAAGGGAGGAAGATGGCAACGGAGGTGTAGAACACGCATCAAGAGAAGGGATTAAATGTGACTATTTAAGCAAACCAATGACCAGAGCACCCAGTCCAGTGGAGGGGAGAGATAAAAATGAAATAAGAGAAAATATATCTGAATAGCAAGACTTGATCTATAGTTAATCACAGCAATACATTAATGTTGGTTTTGCCTCAGGCTCCAGAAAAAAAAAAAGGCAGCTCTCCATCACGGATAGGTGTGGTTTGGTGTAGACAGGTCTTGCCTCCACTTTGGGCAGCTCCCTGAGGTCCCACCTTGGTGGTTGTGGGGCGGAAAATGGCGCCCCAGTCTCTTCTTGAACCAAACATTGCAACTCACTCTTCTGGGTTCAATCTCCCTGTGTTGTGGGTATAGTCAAGGTGGGCTGAGTTGTATTTCCCAAGCCCTGCCTTGTTTCCAGATCTTAGTATGTGCACTTTAATGATACAGCCAGAAATGTACTCCTGCAGGAAGGGGGGCTTCCTAGGTGGATGGAATATGGGGAGTAGGGAAGCAGTTCTTCCTGGTGCCACCTGGGATCAGGGTGCTCAGACCAAGGAAAGCGCCACAGGTGGAGGAAAAATCATCTCGAAATGCCTTACAGTTACTGATAAGATGATAGGATCCCTCTCTGTTGGGGCCGAGGTTTTTCTCTTCTCCAGAGACAGTTCTATGAGCTGTTTCAGCCTTGCTTTCTCTTCCCCTCATCTTTCCACGGCTCTCCGTGGAGGAGGCCCCCTCCCTTCCGTGTCTTCGGGTCCCAGCCCATTTTTATCTTCCCCAGTTCACAATCACGCACCTATGAGGCTGTCTTCTTAGTGGACTCTATCTCTTTTCCTCCCAGACTCTTGTGGTTCCGTGTCCTATGGCTTCAGCCCTTCTTTGTTTGAGAGATGCCAGTGGGCAAAAAGTACAGAGCTCCCTACTTCTTCACCATCTTGCCTCTTCCTTCTTTTTTTTTTTTTTAACGTAGGCTCCATGCCCAGCACAGAGCCCAACACAGGGCTTGAACTCACATCCCTGAGATCAAGAGTTGGATGCTAACAGACTGAGTCACTCATGTGTCCCAAAAATTCCTTATACATTTTTAAAAGTTGATGCACAT
>PJEM01018644.1:0-18179 GCA_004023845.1 Helogale parvula | reverse complement strand
ATTTATGATCAACAATGCTTACACTTTCCGGCATGTGATGACCTTGAAAAGTGCACTGACTTGCCTTTGCGTCCCCTGCAGACAAAGCCCCCACCTCCACCCGCACCTGGGGGCCCCCCTCTGCCCCACCCCGCTTACCCCCCAGCTCTCTCACCCGATGCCACACTGATTTGTGTAATCCCCTCATTCACAGCCCCCTCCCCCTGCCCCGTCGGCGTGCCCACCCCACTGGTCCGCTGAGCCCAGCACACCGCCTGGCCCCGCAGACACGCCCGAGAAGTCCCGACTGACCCAACGAAATGGTGACTTGCGAAATTACGCTACGTAATTGGCCAACTCGATTTGGAAGCTGAAGTCTCCTGAATATTAATGTTCCTCCTGCAGAAGATGGGCGGGATCATGACAAATTCCTGCCTTTCTCAAGAGGAAAGGGGGGATTAGGAGGGAAATTCGCACCCCTCGATCAATATATGGCAAAGCTGCAGCCCCATAACCTTAAAACCCAAGCAATTAGCTGTGTTTGAAAAGGTCAGCAGTGGCTCTGCCTCTCCTCCTCTGACAGGCTGAACTGTCCAACAGAACTCAGTTTAAATTAGAAAGATCTTTGGCAAAGTTAATCAGAGCCTTGATTCTGTCATCCTGCAGGGGAAGCTTCTGGACTCCAAGCTCCTGGGAGGAGCAGTGGGGGTTTTGTTGTGCCGTTCGGAAGAGAGCGAGGGGATCCTGCCATCCCCTATCCCAGAGCCTACGAGTAAGAGAGCTCCTGGGTTTTTGTGTTTTGTGGTTTTTTTGTGTGTTTTCGCGTTTTTTGTTTTATTTTTGAGTGTCTACTCTGGGCCAGACACTGTAGGTCCCTTAAATACATTACCTTTAAACTGCCCAACTCTTGTGAGATGAAGATCACAAATACTCCCATTTCAGGCAGATGGGACAGGCTCAGAGAAGTGAAGCCACTTGTCTGAAGTCACACAGTAAGCTGCACCATTCGCTGTGTCACGATTATGTGTCTCCTCACCTCTCCGTGTCACACCCTCGCTTGTCTGTTAGACAGGCAGTGGTGTTTTTAATTTCAGAAGCTCCAAGAGGTCTGCAAGGAGGCTGGGGGCTGGGATGGGGGCAGGGGCTGGAGTGAAGAGCAAGGTGTGGATGGGAAAATAAACCTATCAGAATGGCCTGCACTTTTCCTACCCCCTCCTCACACCAGTCTTCTTTCCCTGGGTACTTTTACCTTCATTTTCTGCACATTCATGGCTTTGGGGGAAAGTCGTCCCCAAATAGCCAGTCTGGCCAAAGAGACCTTCACGGGACCTTGAGAGCATTGGTGGGGGGGCGGGGAATGGAAAGCGCTTCCGTGGACATGACCTAGGGAAGTTCTGTATCAATGTGAAAACTCAGGGCCCCTGGGTGGCTCAGTCAGCTTAGCATCCAGCTGATTTCGGCTCAGGTCATGATCTCACGGTTGTGAGATTCAGCCCCGACTCGGGCTCTGTGCCGAGCGTGGAGTCTGCTTGGGATTCTCTTTTTGCTCCCCCTCTCTCTGGCCCCCTCCCACTCATTCTCTCTGTCTCTCAAAATAAATAAACATTAAAAAAAATACTAAAACTCTGTCTCATGTAGTCGGCAGGAGAGACAACAGATCATAGGGCCGGGGGTGTAGAACATAGACTTTGGAACCCATTGGGACCCAAGTTCAAACTTCAGCCTCTCCACTTATAAGCTGGGCCACTTTGGGCAAGTTACATAACCTAAGTGTCGTCTTCCACCAAAGGAGAATCTTTATTTCCCTTGCAAGGTTGTTGTGAGGACAGGGTGTTTGAGAGGCCTCTACAATACTGATTTGGCTCATGCGATGTGGTTGATAAACGGAAGTTGACAATGCACATGCTTCCTGCTGTCCCAGGACTTACAATTCTCGGGGACACAACCCGAAGGAGGCAATTCACATAAGGTGCACTAAGTGCTGTTTGGGGAGAGAGGCGGCATGCTGTGTGAACACGGAGAAGGAGTCCCTCACCCCAACTTAGGATGTGAGTGTGGGGGGCGGGGGACACCTGGGCACAGAACAGGCAGGACCTAAGGTGACCAGGAGGGGACAGCAGGGCGAAGGTTTGGAGCCAGGCTGTCAAGCAGTAAATATGACGGCTGTCATTATTAACCTCCCGCCGCTTAGTGCACATCTCCGCTTGCGTAGCTTTGAAGGCTGTCTCCCCGAACCTGCCCGGATCTCCGTTCTCAGCCTCCCGCTCAGGTTGCCGCGTCTCCGTAAATGGCAACTCCATTTTCGCATCGCTCGGGCAAGAAATCTCCGCATCCCTGTTGGCTCGACTTCTTTTTCTGTTTCACTTCAGTCTCTCTGTCAGTCCCGTCACCCACATCTTCTAGAAGTGCCCATTTCTTCCCACTTCTGCTGCCGCCGCCCTCCACCAGCATGCTGTGCGTTCTCTCCAAACCCTTTCCCCACGGAACCCTGCCTGGTTCCTGGGCTCTAACCTCTCCAGAGGCTGACAGTCTCTGCCAGAGTCCATGCTGATGCCCCGGCCTGTGGTCTCTCCCCCACCCCACCGACCACCTCCCCTGCAGCGTTGCTGGCCTCCTGGCTGCTGCTCAGACATGTCGGTCAGGTGCTCGCCCATGGCCCTCATGGGGCCTGCCGTTGGCACATTTTCCCTTCCCGATGGACAAACAGGGCTCCCTCTCGCCTTTGATTCAGGCCTTCCTCCAACTGCCCACTGTCTAAAGGCCCTCCTGGGGGCACCTAGGTGGTTCAGTCAGTTGAGCTTCTGACTCTTGGTTTTGGCTCTTGTCATGATCTTGCAGGTTCATGGGTTCAAGCCTTGTGTTGGGCTCTGTGCTGACAGAGCAGAGCCTGCTTGGGATTCTCTATCTCCCTCCCTCTCTGCCCCTCCTCACTTATACCATCTCTGTCTCTCTCAAAATACATAAACAAACTTAAAAAAAATATAAAGGCCCTCCTGACGCCCTCTGTAAAGCAGCCCCTCTTCTTTATGGATCATAGATGGTCACCTGACTTTTTCTGCCTTTGTTCGCTGTCTTTCTAATCCTAGCATAAACACCCCAGGGATAGAGAATTTTCCAGTTTTCTTCCCTTGTACCATTAGTGCATCAGATAGTACCTGGCAGGTGGTAGAGACCTAATGAACGTGCGTGAGATGAACTTGTGAATGAATCGCATCACACCGGTCACCCCAGTGGACTGTGGGTTTGCTGTGTTCTGGCCGGGTCAGCCGGATGGCTGGCCTCCCCGGTCAGCACTGCCAGGATCGTCCTGCCGTAGGAAGCGTGTAGGGCAGATGCGTGCCTGAGCCAAACCCAGGGCTCTACTGGAGGGTCCTGACCTCCGAGGAGCAGGTGCTGGCCTGTTGACTGCAGGCCCCCAGAGGACCCATCAAGAGTGCTTTCTGTGTCCACTTCTGTCTCCGGGCCTTGAGGGTCTTCATCAGGATGAGACCCCTGACATCCTCAAACTTCCTTTGTGCAGAATCCTTCTCCGACATTTTTCTGGCCACGAAGACCCCTTCTGCAGCAGAACAGGTGGATCCTTGCGCTGGGATGTAGTTTTCGCCCTGCAAGGTGGTGATTTCCAGGGGTTTCTCCCCCGTGGAACTTGAAGTTCAATGTATCTTGGCATTTTGCAGAGGGTGGCATCTATACCCCAGGGAGCAAACAAGATGCACTTAGATGGTACTTGGAAGAGATGAATTGCAATAGTTACTTTCTTTAATGTGCGCCAGCCCCACAGAGCGTGATTTATGGCTGGTGTTGCATAGGGCTGGGCGTCAGCTGCGCAGAGGAGCGCGCAGATCCCAGATGGGTAACCCGGGGTTACATAACAAGATGATTGTGGATGCGTTCCCTGGTGATTTCAGCATAAAATAAAATTGAATAACACGGTCAGAAAGTTATTCTCTTTTCCATTCTCTTTTAATGATTCTGATTATAGGAGAAAAAAATCTCGTTTGGTGCTTGAACACTTGCCAATCCCCCCCCCCCTTTTTTTTTAATCAAGGAGATAGCAAGTGGCAGACTCAGACCATTCCACAGAAAACCGTCTCCAGTGGGGATCTGGTAATGATACTTGTTTTCACTGTGTTTATTTTAATTATTGCTTTCTATTGATCGCAAGTGATGTTGGCTTCTGTTGGTGGTTATGATATAAAATTTCAATGACAATAAATTTATTCCACGAAAACTTGGGGGCGACTTAAAGAGAGCTAAGCATAAATAATGGATGAGTCGCGTATGAGTCTGCAGAGACCTTAGAGGCGGGCGGGAAGAGCGGACGCTGGGAAGCGGGGTACGGCACGTCTAGCTACAGCCACAGTGGACTGCCAACGGGGGCCACACTCCTGGTGGGGTTGTGCCACTCATCTGGGGACCCTCCGGCTCCTGGCCCCGTGTCCAGTGCGCCGTCACTTTCCGGTGACTTTGAATCAGGTCCTTCAGCCACTTCTCTGCCAATAACCAGACCCCACAGCCTGCCCCGTGTCCTTGGGAAACTGCGGTGACCCAGTTACTCAAGTCTAAGTGCCCTCCTGTCAGCATTCAGGGACTCATTAAAACATAGTTGGAGCAGCTGTAAACGGGGTGTACAGTGCTGCCCTTTCTCAGAACCGTGATCGGAAGTCAAAACATGTTTCTGGTAATGTCACCGAGTGCAGATTCCTGTTTTCCTCCATCCCGCCCTCATGCTTTTGCACATTCAAAAACCTGTCTGGGTAACGTGTGACCTCGGGAGGAGAAGATTCGATGTGCTAGGACTCCGGGACCAGTTCCATTCTCTGAATACCACTGAGATGCTGCACAGTGGCCGCACTCGAATGAGCCAGGTGCTTCCTTTGAACTAGGAGTCGCGCACGATGCTGGTAAGTGATGCTCGTGCAGCTCTGCAGGGCTAAGGCACCAAGAATGGGTTGGACAGTATCTCTGTGGAGCTGTCTGGTATCTTCCTGTGGGTCTGCTGATTGAACTGATGATTACTGTAGCCCCTGGGGCTACTGACAATACCAAAAGGGTCAGGTTGGTTTAACAAAATGAGATATTTTGCTGATGGCGTTAAAATTTTTTTTTTTTTAACATTTATTTAGTTTTGAAAGAGAGAGAGTTGGGGAGGGGAAGAGAGAGGGAGACAGAGGATCTAAAGCAGGCTCCATGCTGTGAGTGCAGAGCCCGATGCGGGGCTCGAACTCAGGAACTGTGAGGTCACCACCTGAGCCGAAATCAAGAGTCAGACTTGCCGCCCAGGTGCCCGGCGATGGCATCTCAGTAGCGGCCATTTCCTGGTTCTTGCTGCGTGGCAGGAGTTTCACATAAGTTTTTGCATTCAGTGCTCATGGCAGTTTTATGTGGCCACCGGTAGGCATTCTTCCTTTTTTGCTGATGAAGAAACTGAGGCCCAAAGACGCCAAGTCCATTTCCACAGAAGCTCTGGACCCATGTTGGTCTGAGCCTAAGCGGTGTATTTCCGGTCTTTGGGCTTATGCCCTCTGAGGGAAGGTATAAATACTCTGGTTTCCAAAAAGAAATAATTTTAAGTTTCTGAAACTTAATGTCCCTGCTCTGCTACTTTCTAGCTGAGTTGTGTCTATCTGCTGGAATCTGATGGAACATTCCAAGGGGATGAATAAACAGAGAGTCAATGGACCAGATTGCTTGCAAAGGCGTAGGTAGGATTAATCAAGGGAACGGTGGGTGCTGGTAAAGCGACCCAGGGACAGGAGTAGCAGGAGGCCATTCATGCCTCTAACTTGAAGAAGCAGGGGGAAGAGTGGGTCCTGGAACCCAGGGAGGCCCGAAGCTGTAGGAGGGACCCCTCCCTAAGAGCCTGTGGCCTTGAGTAGAGGATACAGTCAGTGTCAAACTGCATCTCAGAGCAAGAGCAGAGGAGAGATAGGCTGACCTCTTTGCCTCGAACCCTCTGCCTTTCTCCTGGTGCAGCCCATTGGCCCAACCCCAGCAGAAGCCAGAGGACAGAGGAGCCTGGTTGATGCAGCTCGTCCAAGTGACTTTTAGGGCAAACCAGGGTAGAGCACAGCACAGAAACCTTGACCTCTCTGAGTTACACCTGTGTTAGGCCTCTAATGCTGCGTAACAAATCTGCACACCATATGGAGGCTCAACCGATAACAACTGTGTGGAATCTCCTTCTCCAAGCCACTTTGACCTCATTTCCATTCTTTGTATGTGCCACGCTCCGTCTGCCTGTGGGTCTTAGAAGGGGCATTAGGAGGGGCATCTGGGCGGCTCAGTCAGTTGAGCATCTGACTTGGGCTGAGGTCATGATCTCACGATTCATGAGTTTGAGCCCCGCATTGGGCTCTCTGTTGTCAGCATGGAGCCCACTTTGGATCCTTTGTCCCTCTCTCTTTCTGCTCCTTCCCCACTGGTTCTTTCTCTCTCTCTCAAAATAAACAAACTTTAACAAAAATAAAAGGCATTAGGCAACACTGCCTTGGCTGTGCCTTCCCCCATTCCATTTTGTCACATTAGTTTTTCCTAATGCTTAAATTCTCATCTCCTTTGTTAGCCTTTCCCGACCTCCCTGACCAGCCTGTTCGCTTTATCGTATCTTTTCCATCTACCCTCCGTGAGGGTAGATTCTGCTCCTGTTCGCTCCCGTTTTGCTTCCTAGATGCCAGCTTGGTGCCTGCAGTGCGGTGGGTGTCCCGTGCGTACCGGCGGAGTGAGTGTGACTGAATTACTCCGTGATGTTCTCACTCTGGATTAATTTACTGAGTGTCTAATAACAGCTGTGCTAAATTCTAGGAAGAGAAAGGTGCCCGCGATCCAGTCTCCTGTAGTAAAGAAATCTGTTGAACTTCCTAAATCGAGCCCTTCCCACCAATGTTTTGAGCACATAGAAACTTCTTAACACCATGGCACGGCTGTGAACACCGGAAGCTGTTGGCGAGGGTGTTCTGGGAGGACAAGTGTGGGGATTTCTGAATTACAGTTTCCCCATGGGCTTGGATGACGTTCGTCCACCCATCCGTCCATCCAACAGCATTGCTTCCAACAAAACCCCCATGACGCCTCTGATTTGCCAGCAGCAGGGACTCAGGGCAACAGTACCTGAGTTTTGAGAGAAGCTCTGTGTGTAACACACAAGGATTACATTTCTCCCCCGGCAGGGCCATCGGCGGATCCTACCTGAATCTTCATCGCGAGAACCGGGTGGGGTTTCTGGAGGTAAAGCCCATGAGGTTGTGGGGTTCCCCTAGATTTCAGCCACATGCTAGTCCGTTCTCAGCCCCCGGAGGCTCATCAGAATTACAACCTACTTATTCCTGCCTGTCACGGTTCCAGTGGCTTCTGTTCAAGGTGAGCAGGTCTTGGCTCCAGGCTCTGAATTGTCCCCCCTTCAGATTTCAGGTCTTGGTCACAGCGCTCTGAATTGTCCCCCCTTCAGATTTTAGGATGACAGTCCGCCCTGTGGCTTTGGTTCTCTCTGGGTCCCAGACCGGACTTTGATTTTCAGCATGTTGAGCCTTTTCTTGTCATAAGGATGTGAGGGACAGCATCCAAACTCTTTACGTGGAGGAGGGGCGGGGAGCCAAAACTGGAAGTCAACAAACACACTGGAGATAACACATAAAGTAAAGACACAGTGTGATTTTGCTTCTCCTCCGCCACTGAATAGACCTCATCGTCCTTGGGAACTCCTAGATGTCCTAGAAATGTGGGGGGTGTTGACTAGATGGTAGGAAGCTTGTCCTCTTAAGCACTGTCTCCTACTCTGAGCCCGGGCTTAGCCAGGTGATGCGAGGCTGTAGATTTCTTTCCAGGGTTTGGGGGTTAGGAGGCTTTGTGTCCCCTGGTAACAGGGGTCCAGAGGAACTGTCAGTGAGAAATACAATTGAGAGGAAGCTGATTTGCATCCAAACAGTCCTTCGTGAGTTTGCTTACCCTTCTGCTGCAGAGGGAGTATGAATTTCTACCCGCTCAACCAGGAGCAAGCTCACTGGTAAATGGGTTCCCTTGGACACGTAGAGCAGAATCCTACTATGGGTGTCGTGAAATGAAGAGAATTCTGTGATCGCATCTGCGGTGGCAAATGACTGTCCAGTCGGCTACACACTGGCCTCCTCCTCCGTGTTCCTGGAAATCATTCTCGAAGTTCTCAGAACTGCCCATCACGGAGTCAGGAACTCTCAGCTTTTCCCTGGTCCCGGCCCCCACCAGCCCCTAGATGGGCCTTCCCCTTACGGACCTACCCATTGTCACAACAATCTGGGCACAGTGCCACCTCAGGCTGGGACAGGAGGGGGACCTGGGCTTGGTTCCTTTCAAAGAGCACCCAGGTCTTGCCTTGAGGCTTCTCTTCAGTGACAAGCCATTTGTCAGAGGTGTGAAAATCCTAGGGGGACCTGAGCTGGGGACACCCCCCCCCCCAGCTAAATAAAATGGCTTCACAGGACTGTGTTGACCTGGCGCTGTATGTGACTGGAAGCTCTTTCAGTTACTCCAAGAGTGGCTGTGCAGGGATGTGAAGTCCTCTGCGTTTCAGAGTTGGCTTTAGTATTTCTACAGAGAATGATTTGCCGGAGCGCCTTTGACTATTTAAAGCCTGTGAAGTGAGCAAGATATTTGGGTAATTGGGCGCTTGATGTTGGTTTGGTGCCGCCTTTATGCATATTGATGACCACGTAGGTATAAAGACCTTGTCTTACTTTATTTTTTATTTTTTATTATTTTTTATGTTTTTAATTTATTTTTGAGAGACAGAGACAGCATGAGCAGGGGAGGGTCAGAGAGAGAGGGAGACACAGAATCTGAAGCAGGTTCTAGGCTCCGAGCTAGCCGTCAGCACAGAGCCCGATGCAAAGCTCGAACCCATGAACCGTGAGATCATGACCTGAGCCAAAGCCGGACCAAACACTTAACTGACTGAGCCACCCAGGTGCCCCTACCTTGTCTTACTTTAATTGGAGTCCGCACATGGGAGGGGCCGGCGGGCACCCCTGGCCGGCAGCAGACTGGTCTTCAAAGAGCCAGGCTGGATAAAGAAAGACATGTCTCTGGCATTTTTATCCCTTTTCTGTGTTCCAGTTAAAATTCTTCAGGTTGTAACGTGGACGGACCTGGAGGGTGTTCTGCTAAGTGAAATAAGTCAGTCAGAGAAAGACAAATACCATATGATTTCACTCATGTGTGGAAGTTAGGACACAAAGAAGACAAAGCAAAAAACAGACACCTAAATGCATAAGACAGACTGGGGGTTGCCCGAGGGGAGGTGGGGTAGAGGGGTGGAAACAGACCAAGGGGGTCGGGAATACATTTATCTTGATGAGCACTGAGAAGTGGGTAGAGTTGCTGAATCCTGTATTGTACACTGGAAATAGATATACCACTATGTTAATTCTACTTGAATAAAAACATGAAAGTGCAGCCATCCTGTGGGTCCAGTGAAGGCGAGCAGGAGAGGCCCCGCCCAGAGCTGCCCCGCGTGGGTCTTGACAGACGATAGGTAACTATTGATTTGTGTCACACACATACACACACACACACACACACACACACACACACACGGAGGGAGAGATAATTTTACCTTATTTTAAAGTTCATTTATTTATTTTGAGAGAGAGAGAGAGGGAAGGGGCAGAGAGAGAATCCCAAGCAGGCTCCATGCTGTCAGCACAGAGCCTCATGCAGGGCTCGAACCCATGAAACGCAAGATCGTGATCTGAGCCGAAACCAAGAGTCGGCCGCTTAACCAACTGAGCCACCCAGGCGCCCTCATTTTATTCCTGTTTCAAATGAGTCTCGAATTTTCATAGGAGTCTGCTATCAGTATTTAAATGCAGTGATGTCTTAAGGAAGTTAAATGCCGAACACAGGCCTCGCGGGAAGCAGAGCTGCGGGGCGGAGGTGGAAGAGCATCGGGAGGTCTGGCAGGCTCTCCATGCCTCTTCTCTCTCCCTCGTGTGTCTGCCTGACTCTTTGAGTTGTCCTGTCCAGCTTTCTTGGTCCCTCCACAAACCCGGCACGAGGAGGCTGTTGTGAAGTTGGCAAGTTTAGACCAACTCACCTTGAAGCCCCCGCAGGAGTTCCGGACTCCTGACCGGGAGAACCTGACAGGAAAAGAGTGAACATCCTGGGGGGCTGGAGAGAGGCCCCGGGGGTGGGGGGCTTCTTAGAAGTCAGTACTTCATTTGTGGTATTATTCCCACTGTATAGATGGGGAAGCTCAGACCCAGCTTACCTTGCCAAGGTCACGTACCTGCATCTCGGCTTTCCTCTTGAATGAAGATCATCGTGGGGCACCTGGGTGGCACAGTTGGTTGAGTGCCCGACTTCGGCTCAGGTCATGATCTCACAGTCCATGGGTTCGAGCCCTGCATGGGGCTCTGTGCTGACAGCTCAGAGCCTGGAGCCTGCTTCGGATTCTGTGTCTCCCTCTCTCTCTGCCTCCCCCCCACTTGCTCTCTGTCTCTGTTTCTGAAACTAAAATAAAGAGATAAAAAAAAAAAGACACTATGACTACTGAGGACCAGCAAAAAATAAAAAAATAAAAAAAAGAATGAAGATCATCATGAGGAGATGCTTTTACTTCAGAGGAAAATCAGTGCCGTTTATGCTGCCACTATTTTTAAGGCAGGGATTTGTCTTTTAAGTGGGATGCATTGTTTAGCAAAAAAGTATTTTTTATTTTTTACTACTTAATTTTGTCAAAAGGAGACATGCTTTCTCAAAATAAAGAGAGCGTCAATGAGAGTAACATTTTAGTAGCAAATAGAACGATTCCCAAAATAATCCAGGACAGTTATGTAACCACACAGAGTTCTCTGGTATTTTCACTTTATTAAAGAAAAAACTCAGTGTAAGAAATGAACGAGAAGGGGATAAAAATTCTTCACAGAAGGCAGAGTCATGCCATTAGCCGAAAGGTCGCGGTTTCCCAAGACGTGTTATAGGGAATAAAGTCCCTACAAGCAAACGTGAACTTGAGTGAAACATGGAGTGGGGGGCTGCTAGGCAGAAGGGGAGGGTGAGGCCAGGGGATCCAGGAGCTGTTCTGGGGTCCATGTGGCCACCCTTGTGGGGACCACTGTGGGGGAGTCCGAGGAGCAATCGAAACGGACGTCTGGGTTCTCCTGCTGGTGACCATGCAGAGTCAGCATTTTGCAGCACGTTGTGTGTGCATCTGTGCGTCAGTGTGTGCACACGTGTGTGTGTGTGTGTACAGGTCTAATCAAACTCTGGAAATCTGGGGGAAAAGAGAGAAAAGACCTCTCCTCCTTTCGTCTCGTTCCTCTGAACGTCTGATCTGACTTTTCTCATCATCTTCCAGTTTCCTTGCTCTTGAGTCGGTCAACTAGCTTCTTCTGTTGAAGTACGGCGTTAGATTTTCCAGACTCGAGGCTATGTCCCTGTTCAAGGCAAGATCGTATTTTGATTTTTTTTTTTAAAGTGGAAGGGAATTACCGATGAGATTTTTTTTTTCAAAGGTGGCATGAGACAGGAAGGGTTTCAGTGGATTCATGCATCTTGTCATTCTTGCTAAATGAACGCCCAAGCACTGTTCAGACACTGCCCTTGCTGCCTTCGGCCGTCCATCTGGGAGGGTCTCGGTGGTCCTGGCATCCCTGTGCTGGGGTTCTACAGAGGAGAACTTGCCGGGGCTCTTCCAGCCTGTTGGTCTCTACCAGGTTACCCTTCTAGCAAGTAAGAAGCAGGGACATATTACTTCCCTGGTGCAGGTGAGACCACAGAAAATGTCCATGGAAACAATGGCTTGTCTGCCGGTGGCTCATGAGCTCCCAACAAGACAGCGTGCCAGACCTTGGCACGTGGCGGGTCTGTGTCACAGGACATCTTTGGTCAAAGCCTCTGCCGCTTGCTTGGGTACCTTCCTGGTCTTGATGCCTCCATCCAGGCTCTTCCCCTAGCTGCACCCCAGTGCAGTCGGCTTCTTGACAGGGCGGGGAGGCTCACACACTAACCTTGAATGTACACGTACCCACAGCCTCCGTTGATGTGGCTGGGAGCATCTACTCTCTGACAGCATGTCCGTGTCCACCCAGTTCTGCCAGGGTCCCGTCCCAGGGTGCATGAGATGGGGTCCTGGTTATAATGGAATCAGATCAGGCCACCTTCATGGGAGCACGCCGGCTCCTGGAGAGACTTGACAAAAGGCCCCATTCTTCCTGGAGGACCCTTTTGGGAATGTTGGCAAAAAAGGCCAGCTCCCAGACATCCTGTAAACTTTGAAGATTTTCCCTTCTGTTAACAAAAAATGAAAAGTCAAAGTGAATGTCTCCAGCTCAGATGAAAATCTTGTTTTCAAAGTGTAAACCATTTGGTTCTTTCTCTCCTTTCCCTTCTGCAAGGCTCTGAGCCCAGCTCTGAGAAACAGGAGAAAAGAAATTTGACGTTGGTTACCATTTATATTTTTAAGTAGTTGGGAACTACTCAGCTAAACTTTCTTAAGTATTGATGAAAATCACAATAGAAAAGGTACCAGCATCGGAAGAAACTGTACTTTGCTCCCGCGTTAAAAATGGTTTTTTCTCTTGAGTACATTTTTATTACCTAAATTATTGTTCTGTGCTCCTTTTTCATAAATACAGCTGCCCTAAGGATTTGGTTTCTAATGAGCACACACCAACGGCACCTTTTGCTCAGTTTCCCACCTCCATTTGTCGTACAATGCAGATCTTGCTTGAAATCATAATATTTTTTTTTGCATGGCTATTAGTGTTTTGAAGTCAGTTAAAATATGCAACTTATAAATACATAAGAAAGAGCAATCTATTAACTTGACAAGGACTACTGACATTTTGCTCATGAATGCTGTGGGTATCAGTTCTGTTACCCACTACTGTTAGTGGACAGAAAACCCGGAAAAATGTTGGAACTGTTAGCATTTTGTATGTATTTGTTATATGATGTCATAAAGCTTATTTTTATCTGCATCCAAAAAACCCGATGAGACTTTCATTTTACATAAACAGGTAGGTTTCTCCTTGGTCACTATGACCAAGTGGTGAGAGAAAGTGAACTCAGCAACTGATAATGTGTAGGTAGAACAGCCTCACTTCACAACTTGCTTAAGAAGAATGATGTTTGATCGTCTGTTCTGTTTTCTGTGAGAAGGGAAAGCCCTTTTCTATCAGGGCCAAGGGTTTTGGTCCCATTTTTGTATTTTTCCATATGTGTCCCCCAAACAAGTACCTTTCGATTTTGGAGTTACCCCATGTGGGTAGTTATTCAGATCAACTCCATGTCTCGATTGGTGTACAGCGCCTTTGCAAATGCTCTTCTGCACTCTTTGATGGGTTTAATATCCCCTTTAGTCGTGAAGGAAGGTGGTTTTCTGAGTTAGGGGGGAATGCACATGTAGGGAAATACAGACCCAAACCTCCTTAGGTCAGCAGAGGCGGGCTGGTCGTTACGTACAGCACCGCATCTCCGTGGCTTACCTCAACAGAGGTGGTTCTTTTTCTGTCCCTCTGGCCTCGCATCTCTTTGGGGGTGGTGGAGTTCCACACTGACGCCTTTGCCGCCATCCTGCAGCTACACCATATGGAACATGTGGCTTCCCCTGGAGCCCTAGAGGGGAAGAGGAATTCTGGAGAACGGAGCCTGAGCTTGTCACTGCCTCAGCCAGAAATGACACACGTCACTTCTGCTCAACATTTTGCCAGCTGTCACTTGTTATATGGCCACTTGCCAGTGAGGTGGGAGCTGTGGAGGAGGAAATAGGGGGAAAATCAAAACGCAGGGGAGAAACCTGCCTTTGGATCCAAATCTTATGATTATAAGTTGTGGCATCCAGAGAGCTTATGTCTGATGTATCATGCTCATTCTTCGGTCTTTGTGGGGCGGGGGGGATCGTTTTCAGGCGTTCTAATAACTAGACATAGACCCCGGAGCTTGGAATTCCAGTCTCCAGCCTTTCTTTAGTTCTGGAAAATTACATTGAGGAAAGGGTCCTGGTCTTGCTGGTCGTCTTAGTGATGCACGCCTTGTCAGTTACACCTGAGCAGGAGAGTCCCTGCTTAGTGCAGAGGAAGCGTCCAGGGCTAGGACTGGCTCCCCGGCCAAAGCTATTTTAGCAGAAACCGGACGTTTCTTGCGTCTTGGCTTTCCTCAGTGTGTTGGCTTCTTTCAGATGCTCCCCAGGGTGTCAAGACAGCCCCCCATGACTGCAGCTTCATATCTGGTCACATTCAAGTCCAGGACAAAAGAACAAAAAGCTTTCCCATAGTTTTTGAAAAACTCCTGAGATTCATTCTCTCTGGAGGGACTTAGGCTCTGTGCCTGCTCTGTGCCCACTCTGAACCACCGGCCAGGGGAGTGTGATGCACTGATTGGCTAGGGGGAGGTCCCCTTCCCCTCTTTGGGTCCACTGAGCGTGAGGACAAGGGCCTGGGGCCCACTGTTGTCAGAAGAAGAGTAAGATGCCAGTTAGAGAGGGGCAGAAGCAATGCCGCTATAGACGGATTTCCCAGACCTTCTCCCTTACCTGAAGAAGGGCCCAGGCTCACATGCTCTAGGAGCAAAATCCTATAGACGCTGAGACCTGCCCTCAAGCTGTCTGCCCTTTCAGTCTGTGCAGGCACTTGGCATCTACGTTGTGTAGCTACTGATGTCTCTTTTCAGGCGGGCACTGCTCCGAGCTCTAATAGTCCTGGAGACCCATGCTCTGCCTTCACGTAGTTTATAATCTAGTTGTAAATAGGTAGGAGATGACTTTCCCATTTGTTGAAAGAGGAGAGGGGGTGATTTGGTTGTCATGGGAACTCTCAAACACACACTGATGATTTAAGTGTTTTTTTTTCCAAGGGTAGAGATTAAAGAACGGGGGAATTGTTCCCTCTGCTACCTCCTGTCTTCCCACCAGAATGATCTGTGTGCTGCCGGATCAAAGAACCCTGAAACCCTCCAACCCTCTCCTCCCGTGCCGTCTGTCCCGCCGAAACGGGCTCTTGTTACATTTGGTTTGTGATGACTAAAAGCCAGATAAGCCACCTGAAAGATGATCCGGGGGTATTTAGCTGGGTTTAGCCTGAGTCCAGATAAATACATTTAGGTGAGTACAGTGCATGCTGTTAGTTGAGTATACCCTATATCAGTGTCTTTCAAATGAAAAATGCCAATATGCATAATGTATTGTCTTCATTTCATTATACGTAGAGCTTAGTTACCTAGGAAATAATGTGAAAATTCTCTGATTCGCTCTCTTATCTGCTGTTTTAAAGGCTTCTTTCTGGGCTCAGTCATATCTTCCTATTCTTTGAAGGCATATCCGGAAACTTGAACTTCCCAGCCTGCGTGCCTTGTAGGCAAGTCCGTTGTCCATTACCGTGACCATGCCTAGTGTGGACTGGGGGCGGGGAGCCTTATTGGTACAAACTTCAGAGATCAATTTACCAAATTGTCATAAAATCCTTCAAGTGCGTATGCTTTTCAACCTAGGAGTTCTCCTTCTATGAATGTGTTTTAAGAACGGAGTGATTTAATTATGTCCATAGAATCCCGTGCAAAACTAGAAGTGACCAGAACATTTACTACCAAGGACAATGATCACAATGGCGAGTGTTCATTATGAGTTGGCGTGGGGTTAACGTCATTATATAGGTTAGCCCATTTCATCCTTCCAATCACCAGGGGAAGGACTGAAACTCAGAGGCTCAAGTAACTTGCTGAGCATTCAAACCCAAGTCAGTTTCACTTAAAAACTTCTGTGCAAAACCAGATGGTGGCATTTTTTTTTTTTCTGTAAAGGACGAGATAGAAAATATTCTGAGTTTTCTGTGTTATGTTGCATAGGTAACAGCCACTCAGTTCTGCCATCACAGGGCAGAAGCAGCCTAAGGCGATACATACATACGCAAGCATGGCTGTGTCCCAATAAAACTTTATTTATAAACAGAGAGTGGACCAGATGTGTCCCATGGACCATTGTTTGCCAGCCCCTGTTGGAAACCTCGACTCACACTACTTGGGAAGTGATCTGTTCATAGCCAAGCCCACCTTCCTGCTCCTATATAACCCCCAGCTTATCTCTAAGCTGCTCTGCTCCTATCTGGAAATATTTGGAGAAGATACCTGAAAACGAAGACAGGAGATTCTCAGAACCTTCAAGAAATGAAAATTCTCTGTACTTTACATGAGGCAATGCCACGACAGCAAATGAACTCCAGATCCCAGCAGCTTAACCCAGCAAAGTCTCTCCTCTCTTCAGCACACTCCCCTACAGATCTCGCAAGTGCACTGCAAAACTTCTCCGCGTAGTGACTCAGGGCTCCTGCCTTCCTCCACCGTCTCCACACGTGACTTTGATAGTAGAGGGAACGTGGAGGTGGCTGGTTCTTAAATGTCTCAGGGAAATGAATTGCTGCTCACATTTCTTGGGCTAGGATGAGTCACACAGTCACCTGGTACTCTAACTTTCTGTCTCCTGCAGAAGAGCATCCAAATTCATTCCCAAGTCTTAATAAAGTTCTACAGGACACAGTCCTGAGCCGACTTTCTGACCGCCTCTCCTTCCACTCTCTTCTTAGGTCAACGCTTGACCAGCCTCCGGGCTTCTCTTTGGACAAAACCAGAGTATTCCCACCCCAGAGCTCAGACATCTGCATGTCTTTTTCATTTCCTTTTTTTTTTTTTAATGTTTTTTATTTATTTTTGAGAGACAGAGAGAGACCGCCTGAGCAGGGGATGGGGTAGAGAGAGAAGGAGACACAGAATCAGAAACAGGGTGAGCACAGAGCCTGATGCGGGGCTGGAACCCACGAACTGCGAGATCATGACCTGAGCTGAAGCTGGACACTTAACCGATGGAGCCACCCGGGCGCCCCTGACTTTCTCACTTCCTCTAGGTGTTGGCTGAAATGTCAGCTCACCAGAGACACCTTCTCTGACCACTCTGTAACACTGGCAACCCCGTCAAATTCGCACTTTGCATCATTCCTACCACACTGTCTTTGGGACCATTTCCTTCAGACTAGGGACTCAAAACATACCGGGCTAAATAGGGACTTTTTTCCCCCCTCCAATTCATTTATCAGATTCCTAATCTTCCATGAAGCAAGTGGAGGACTTCAGCAGAATGCATGTGGGAGGGGGAGGTGGGGAAACGTAATAATAGAACATCTCATTAGTGTATTTCAAAAAATTATCTCCTTTATATCATTAAAAAAGAAAAACTCTCACTGCCGCTGGTGAAAAATGGTACCACACTGTACTTTGCATCTCTTGGATTACTAGTGTGGCTGACTACTTTTTTCATTTCCTTTACTGATTATTGTGAAATGCCTGTTCACGTCTTTTGTCCATTTTTTCCCCCAGTGGGGTATGTGCCTTTTTCTTACTCATTTGTGAGTGGCTTACATGTAGTAAAAGGGATTAATGTTTCAGTGTATATTTGTTCATGGGTATGGTTGGCCTTTCAGTCTTGTTCACTGTGTTTTTCAACATGTGAATGTCTGCAACTTGTACCTGGTCAGATCTACCAGATTTCCCGTATGTGGTCGTACCTGGTATTGCGCTTTGACAGCCCTTCTCCAGGACAGGTGACACTAAATGCTGACCATCGTGGAGCTCTTGGGAAGGTGCTAGGGTTCACTTTCAAGTCATTACCACCCCTCGCCCACTAGCTTCGTGACCTTGGATGAGTTACCTACACCCTCCTGAACCTCCACTTCCTTAGGAGTGAAATGGGATGCAGATCGTACTTATTTCAAAGAGCTTCCGTGAAGAATGGGAAAATGCGCGTAAAGCCTTGGTGTCTAGCTTGTGGCAAATGCTGAATTCAAGGATAGCTAACATCCAGTTTATATTTGATCTTCATTCCCTGAAAGTTCTGAAATGTAGGATATGGGGGGAGGTTGGTTTCCTCCTAAAAATAACAGTAGTTCCTGCAGTGAGTGGAGGGGCCAAATCGTTGCTTCTGTCACAACAGCATGGTGACAGGTGGGGACCGGTGGGGGGCTGAGTCTGGGGGTCACTGACGTACACTCATCTATGGAAAAATCATCCTCCAGTTTGCCTTGCATGGTGGGAATGTGAGGATGCTGGTGTGTGGGATGAGGGAGAGAGTCTGCTTTTGGTGACAAGGGGTGGAGGAGAGGACAAAGGTGCCCAGAGGAGATTCTTCATGGGACGGGAGTTTGGGACACATCCTGCTGCCTGGCTTGCTTTCCTCAAAGCCCCAG
>PJEM01018643.1:0-18175 GCA_004023845.1 Helogale parvula | reverse complement strand
TGGATAGAATGACCATTAAAACATTGATACATTCTCTAGCTTCACCTGGAAAATAACCCAATGTAGGTACCAAGGCAACTTGTATCAACAAAGTAACTATTTGCTCAGGAAATTCTTACTTAGGGAGATAGGACTGCAAACTAGTGAAAAAATTTCTTCAGAAAATCTAAAGAACAACTGATCTGAGTTTGTTCATCTGCGCAAATAGTTATCTAGTCAGGACAACGGTCTGCTCACTTGGACAAATAGCTTGCTTATCATGACGATAGTCAGCTCATCCAGATTGGTTCCAACACCTTGGCATTGGTATGTCCACAAATACTAGTCATTATGACATGAACTGTGATGTGAACCTTCAATCTTTTTTCTTGTCTTATGAGTCCTACATTAATCTCCTGGAGTCCAGGGAGTAAAACCTATAAATACTCTTTCCTGGGGCACCTCGGTGGCTCAGTTTGCTAAGCATCTGACTCCAGCTCAGGTCATGATCTCCCGCTTCGTGAGTTTGAGCCCCACGTCAGGCTCTGTGCTGACAGCTCAGAGCCTGGAGCTTGCTTCCAATTCTGTGTCTCCCTCTTTCTCTGCCCCTCACCCACTCATGCTCTCTTTCTCTCTCTCTCTCTCAAAAATAAACATTAAATTTTTTTAAATATTAAAAAAATAAATAAATACTCTTTTCTGTCCTCCCTCTTTGACTATTAAGAGTTTATTGATGTTTTCCCTGTCTGTGACAAGTTTAATAAACTCAGCTTTGACCAATCAATTGTTTTTTTCTTTTATTTTGAGGAGGTGTGATCTTTGTAGTGAGTCTAGAATTAATACATTTTACACCTTGCTTGAACTCTTAATATTTTTTCTAATTGCTTTTTACATGCCTTAACCGATTTATAATTCACTGTTGATTTTTCACATTGCAACCATCCTAAATATTGACCGTACTATTTCATGAATAATTTTTCTGTTCTGATTTATTTTTACCTCTATCTGGCTGTAATAAAGCTAAATTTAACATATATTCAGGAATATAAACTTCTTAAGATTAAGAGACTGTGTGTTTACTATCTGTGCCATGGTGATTTATATAGTGAGTATCCCATGAAATGTGCATTATGTTAATGCACTCCCATTGAATATGCTATTGACAAAATTCTTGAGTTCTATCTTTATCCCTCAACATACGGTGCTTCATATCTTGTGTTAGTTGTATTTATGTAGTTAATTCTTTAAACCCGAGGACAGAACTAGTTTGTGTAAATTGTGTATAGTGCCGAGAACCATATCTAATATTCCAAACACAGCGCAACACAGAGCTTTCATTCTCATGTTGCAGATATTCTATGTTTACGATAAAGCCCACCAGATTGCATTAGTATTTGATGGGCATATTGTATTTCCTATCAAGATTAGAATTAAATGAATTCTTTTTAAAAATTAAAAAACATTTTTTTATGCTTATTTATTATTGAGACAGAGAGAAACAGAGCACGAGTCGGGGAGGGACACAGAGAGAGACACAAAATCCAAAGCCGGCTTTAGGCTCTGAGTTGTTAGCACAGAGCTGATGTGGGGCTCAAACCCATAAACCGTGAGATCATGACCTTAGCCGAAGTCAATTGCTTAACCAACTGAGCCACCCAGGCGCCCCTTAACTGAATTCTTAATGTCTTTTTTTTTTTTTACCACTTTTAGTGCTAAGTTGTATACTGTAGTATTTATACTCCTATGGTTGTTTCTTTGGACCAGGATCTAATTAAATCACTCCAGCTTCTCAAAATCTTGTCAAATCTTGATTCTGTCTTATACAGTACTAATCATAGATGTAGCGTTATACTTTCTAAACTTTATCGTGATTATTAATGAACATCAGAACTAAACAGATCCAAAGAGAGAGCTTTGTGAGATGAAGAAGACCTACAATCATGCTAGCATCATTTGGTCATGTGTGTTTGGACTGGATACACGAGGGAAAATCTAGGTAATTTGGAAAGTGCTGTCACACACTTTCCCACTCTTGGATCAGAGTCTATAGATAATCAAAGTTTTTAAAATGAAGCACTAAAACCTCTGGTTTGTGTATAATTCAAGACCTCATTCACTGGTAGAATATTGATTCATTCTGTAAGTCTCATTTTAGACTCACCATTTCTGGGATTCCTTCTGATTATACCTTCCAAGATTTGGTTAGGTGCCTCATCTGTGTGTTCAGATAGGACTCCTTACTATGATAGGAGTATCTTCCTATCTCTTAGTATCTCTTCCACACTTTACTATAATTGCTTATGTACTCATTTATATTTCACATCAGAGGGTATATTTTTGAGGAGGAATTTAATTTTGTTTATTAATTGTACCTGCAGCCTTCAGACTTGTGACTGACATATATTCAATAATTATAGAAGGTCTTCCCAAATACACTCATTATTTTTTAACAAATGAATAAATGTTAGCCTCTTTATTTTGTATAACTGATGTAATCTCCCTTGGAAGCCTCAATTCCACTGGATATCAGGCAAATTTAAGCTTGAATTGGAAAAAAAAACAGTGCATTTTTTCCCGGATGTATTCTGAGTTTAATTTGCTATCAGGAATAATATTATTTAATGGGGAAGATCAGTTTTCTAAGTTTTTACCCTTTTTGGCCCACTCCCCACCCTCTATTTCCTCCTTCGACCATGGTGAATAGTTATATGAAAGAGTGTACTGAGTCATATAAGGCATAAAAAAAAAGGCATTCTTCCGTTCCATGAAATCTTCTGAATCTCACTGGCTCAGTGAAGTGGATGCTTTCTCTGTAATGAAGGAGTTGGTTGGCCTTTGTCCCCAGATCTGAGAGGTAGCTTCTAAATCCTTGGAAATTTCTTGTATAATTAGAATACCTTTGTTACTTATGGTGGAGCCTGGTGGTTTATACTAAGGAGGTGACACTTGGTAGGACTCCAGATATAGCTAGTGCTGCTGAGAGGAGATTCTGGATAGGGGCTGATCAGGCCAGAAAGACCAACCATGTGACTAGGGGATTCCAGTTTTGAGCCATGAAACAAATGTGAGTCATGTGTTATCAGCTCAGCTCCTGAGGAGGGAAGGCGGGGGCTTGGATATTGAGTTTAATCATGTAACCAGTGAACCACAAGTCATGCCTACATAACAAAATACCAGCAAAAACTTTGAAGACCTAAACTTAGAAAAGCATCCCTGGTTGGCACATTGTGCATATTGTTATACTCTGATATGTGGAGAGGTGACATATCCTGATTTTATAAGGAGAGGATGTTGGAAATTTTTAGTCTGTAATCCTCTGAGAGCCTGACCTATGTGTCTTCTCTTTGGCTGGCTCTGATTTGAGTCTTCTCAGCTATAATAAAACTAGGGTAAGTAGAGCACTTTTCTAAGTTCTGTGAGCCATTGTAGCAATTTCCCACCTTGATGGGGTGCTGAGAATCCCTAAATTTACAGCTAGTTGTCAGAAGGGAGGGTGGCCCAAGGAACTCTCAGGTTTATGGTTGGTGTTTGAATTAAAAGTAGTCTTGCATGGGTGCCCTGGTGGCTCCGTCGGTTAAGTGATTGACTCTTGATTTTGGTTCAGGTCATGATCTTGGGGTTTGTGAGTTGGAGCCTGATGTGGGATATAGAACCTGCCTGGGATTCCACTCCCCTTTTTTCTCTCTGCCCCTCCTCTCTCAAAATACATAAATAAACTAAAAAAAAAGAGTAGTCTTGTGGAGGACTGCATCCTTAACCTTTAAAGTTTGTCCTACTTCTAGGTGTTTGGGGCAGAAGGCATTGTACTGATATTTTCTATGTTGCTAAATTCTGAGCTGTTTTTGTAATTATTGGAGCTCTTTGCAGACTTGTCATCCTTTCTAGAATGCTTTTGGCCCTTATTCAGAGGATTTAGTTAATCTGAATCCCCTGAAAACCATAGGGATGAGAGTATTTTGCTTGAGATTTATATGTCTATCTGCCATAGCTTCTGGCATGCCATTGTTTTCTTTTTAAAATTAAGTTTATTTATTTATTTATTTAGAGAGAGAGAGAGAGAGAGAACACAATGGGGATGGACAAAGAGAAGGAGAGAGAGAATCCCAATCAGGCTCCACACCATCATCACAAGAGCCTAATGCGAGGCTCAGCATCCTGAACTGTGAGATCACGATCTGAGCCAAGATCAAGAGTTGGATGCTTAACCGACTGTACCCCCAGAAGCCCCTCATTTTCTTTATCTTATTAACAGTGGCTGCACACACTGGAGGCTAGAACTACCTCTGAAACTAAATGCTTACAATATTGAAAATACTGAGAGTGATCATAGCTTGTAGGTTTTGCTTAGGGCTTTGTTGGACTCCATTACAGTTCAACCTCTACTGATCAATCAGGTCTCATTTCATTTCTTTTTGAAATTGGCAGGTGCTCTATAACTAAGTTCTTATATGTTAATCTTCTTGGATTCTACTTCCCAGGATCCTACCCTGCAATCATTTGTTGCCAGGACTGTTCAGAGAAATAAGAGATAGAGTTCAGGAGCTTAATCCTCTGCTCGTGCACATCTATGCCCCATCACTAGTGTTGGATGAGTACAGAGGACTCTGGCATAAGGGAGAAATACAGCAGTGAAAACTTTCACAGTGAATTGTTTGGTTCAGGGTGGGGTGGCAGAGGGGAGGAGGATATATTAGTGGAAAGCTAAGGCAATGTATTACAACTTTGACAGATACTGGGTAAGTAAAAACTGACATAAAGGACAGTGAAATCAAGTGACAGTTGTTAAGTGCAAACTTTAAGAAAAAAGACAACCAAAGGGTAACAGTGATTAAACAGCAACTAAAAATTACATTTGAAAGATAAAGGCTTCCCTGGTAGCACAGGGAGGTCTAATTAAAACCAGAGAGCTGTGAAAGCTGAGGACTGAGTCAATGACTCTGTGAATAAAGTATCAAAGATTTGAAGAAAGTTATACAGTGATCCATGGCAGTCCTCCTATGTAAAGTGAAGACTCTGATTGAGCAATAAAATGAGTTAGTCATATCATGGAGACATCTGGGTTAATATACTAAATAATCTTATATTCGCAGATCCCCCCAGCTCATCCACTGATATAGACATAGCCCACTCCTCCCTATTAAAGGCTGGGATACTCCTACATCTATTCAGACTCTCTGAAGAAGGAATCTGGGCGTCTCATCCTTGGGATCTGCCATTATCTCGTTTCTTGGTCACCGGGCTGTCAGGATTAAATATCAACATAATTTAGCAGCAGGAGTGTTTCTCAGATAAGATATTAAAGTGACTATTATCTAAGGAACTGCAAGTAGTATCCCTTTTCCTGGGAAGAGAAATAAAATACATCCTTCAAAGAAGATTATGAAAGAAAGTGAAAATTCATGGCACAAAAATTTTTAACATGTTTTTAAGAGAATGAATAAATGAATGACTTAGATCATGTGACTTCTTCTAAGAATATCTCATGTCCAGTCAAGGTGGAGGTACTTCTTGTGCACACAAATCAGCTCTAATTGCTATTTCTATTGTAAGAGTTATTCCATTGCTGTTATTCTTCAGAGACCTGTTTCCTTTACTACTGGGGACAATTTTGGAGGATAGTAAGTATGCTTGATTCATCTTTTTTTTTTTTTAATGTTTTATTTATTTTTGATACAGAGGGAGACAGAGAATGAGAGGCGCAGGGGCAGAGAGAAAAGGTGACACAGAACCAGAAGCAGGCTCCAGGCTCTGAGCTAGTTGTCAGCACAGAGCCTGACGTGGGGCTCAAACCCACGAACATGAGATCGGACCTGAGCCGAAGTCAGAGGCTTAACCGACTGAGCCACCCAGAAGCCCCTGATTCATCTTTGAATGAAGAGACAACAGGCAGTCTTCTTTGGAAATGAACACTGAAACCTACATGCTTGTTTGTAACTGAAGGCTTTAAGACTGAAGAAATACTGACTCATCTTTCTGCTCTTCTCTTAAACTCACTTTTTCTTAATATGCTTAATATCCTTCAAATTAATGAGTGAATAGGTGAAGACAAGTTTGTAAAATTCAGTTGATTGATAGAAACCTTCTCTCTCAAAGATATCTGGCTGGTTCAATGACTTCAATAGAGCAGGGATCTGGATATATTTGAATTTGAGTTGGCATGATTATGCTAAAATGGTAATACTAAGTGAAATTTTCTTTCCTATGCTTCAGTCAGATAATGTCTTCGGGGAGCCAATTCTTCCTTGGCTCTCCAAAAATTCATAAAATTTGAGAAAATGGGTAATCTTACCCAATTCAATTTTGTTTACACCTAGCCATAATGACAGAATGCTGTTAAAATCCAGCTCTAGAAATCAGGGTCATTACCTCCTACAAACACATGAGCTCAAGCTGCCAATTTGAGGCTTAAGGTGAGCTTTCAAAAGATAACTGTTAGCAGTATCTCCATGTAAGCTTAAGCCAACTAGCTTAAAGCCACTTAAGGATATATATGTATGTGTGTATATATATATATTTTTGTTTTGTTTTGTTTTGTTTTTGGCATTTAAGTCAGGAGATGCAGAAATGCAACCAAGCTCCTATTGCCTAGAATAGTGGTGAAGCTTTTACTCAGCTCCAAGCGACAGATGCAACTTCTTGGAAATTGTGCTAAAAGGGAATTAATAAACTGGCCACACGATGAAGGAAACATTCAGTGCCGTGGCATTCCTGAGAAATATGGATTTAACTGGTGCTGTTTACAGATGAGAAAAATGTATTTTTGTGTCAAATCCAATCTGTGATGTAGCAATGAGAACATGTGGCATCCAGTAATCCACTATCAAAGCTGATCTTCCCACTTTCAAAATGACTGATACAAAAAGAAAGAGGGATTAGCATCACCAATTTATTTCATTCTTCCCAGTGTTATATTTGGGGGATTAAAGATGACTGATCCAGATACACTAAAGCAGCCAGTTCAGGCCAAGTAATTCTGGAGAGAGAGAGAAATGACAGATATATCCAGCTGTGCACCTGGACACTGGGAAAATGCTGATGAAACTTTACTTTGGGTTTAAAAAATGTTCATTCTGCTAGATCGTCTATATATTTGAGTTATGCAGGAAAGAGAAGAGCTCTTTGGAATGTGATTTGGCATGTCAAATGGCCCATTTGACATGTCAGATTGGCAATGAAATCAAAATAATTAGAAATAGACACTACAGTGTTGTTTATTGGAAGGTGACTTACAAATTTCCTTGCAAAAGGAGACACTTTAAAATGTCTACTCTGCAGAAGAACAGGAGAAACCTAATGGAGCACCAGGGGGAGGGGAAGAGGGAAAGAGAGTTGGGGAGAGAGAGGGATGCAAAACTTGAGAGACTATTGAATACTGAAAACAAACTGAAGGCTGAAGGGGGACGGGGGGAAAGAGGTGGTGGTGATGGAGGAGGGCACTTGTGGTGAAGAGCACTGGGTGTTGCATGGAAACTAATTTGACAATAAACTACCTTAAAAAAATAAAATAAAATGTCTACTCTGGGGGCGCCTGGGTGGCTCAGTCACTTAACTGTCTGACTTCTGATTTTGGCTCAGGTCATGATCTCAGGGTTCATGAGATCCAAACCCCATGCTAGGCTCTGAGCTGACAGCATGGAGGCTGCTTGGGGTTCTCTCTGTCTCCCTCTCTTTCTGCCTCTCCCCTGCTAATACTCTCTGTCTCTGTCTCTCTTTATCTCTCTCTCTCTCCAATAAATAAAACTTAAAAAAAATTTAAAATGTCCACTCTGTTAGTGAGCTGACACAGTGAGATGAGGACTGAAACTACTTTTCACTACACATTCACTACAGTGGGAGTCAACACAAAGGACAACCCAAACCTAGCTTCATGAGTGAGGACAATGAGCAGTGCCCAATCTCCTGCGTCCTCAGACCCTAGCAAAGTGTCTGGAAAATGTGAGAGTTATTCAGAAATGTTTGTTGAGTTGAATTATATATGTGAGGAAGGCCAAGCTATTACAGATTACAAAGTGCCCCAGAAAGAAACAACAAAGCAAAATAAAATAAAAACATCAAAGTGTGACAGTCATTGCAAGTCTGACAATGCTTGAAAAAAGCTAATTTATACATTAAATGTACTTATTTAGAAATAATAAATAAATAAATATCAATAAAAATAAATACAGTAGAACCTTAGATTATGAGTGATATGTTTGGTGAGTGTTCTACAAGATGAGTAAACATTTCTAAAAAATTTTAACTTGATAAACGAGTGATGTCTTACAAGACAAGTACTACGTGATGTAGAACATCACACGATCACAACTGAGCCAGTGGTCTTCTCTCTTGATCTCTTGCTGTGGGATTGTAGTGATCACCCCTCATGCTCAGACGCTCAGTCTCAGGCCGCAGTGTTTGACAAAACTCAGTAAATTTTCAGAACATTGGAAGGTTTCCACAACTGGCACTAGTATATTTTTGTCACTTCCAAGCATCTATGGACAGTCCTTTCTTTTCCATACAAGAGTAAGCTTAGGAATGCTTTGCTTCATTCTAGGTCAGGCTGCCTGCAGATATAGACTCTTTCCACTGCTGCCTTATTGCCAGTTCCATTACAGTGTATGACAGAACTTATTAATACTGTACTGTAGTCAACATTCACGCAAGAGTATACAATGGCCCCCATGCAGAAAAAGATTCCATTGAGCCAATAGAGAGCAGTAATTTTGTTAGTGATAGTGAAAGCTGTCCTACAAAATAACCCTCCTCCCTCTTGTCTCTCTCATACCAGCCATGAAGGTTTTCAAAGGTAAGTGCTGGATAATTTATTTTTCTATTTTGTGTTTCCTTTATTATTTTGTATTAAATTATAGTATTGTAATCATTTTTGCATGAAAATTTTTGGGTTGTGGAATGAATCATCTGAGTTTCTGTGATTTCTTATGGGGAAATTCACTTTGACAGACAAGCGCTTTGGATTACAAGCATGTTTCTGGAATGAATTATGCTCACAAACCAAGGTTTTACTGTACATGTATTTATTTAGAAATAAAACGGAATGTATTTACTTTTATTTAAATAATACCTTGCAAAATGAGTTTTCTTAAACCAAAGGGTTACTCTTTTGCCCCATGGTGGGATAAGTGATTAGAAATAGACTCACTTTGATGTGGCCTCAATTCCATAGTGACAGGTCCCCTTAATAAACCATCATGATACGACGTAAGTGTTCCACTTGACATTATATTGTCTGTTAAACTGATACATTGGCTGGATGATTTAATACCAGGAAAAAAAATAATCTTCTTTGAAGAATAAGTGTATTGTTTTTTTTTTTTTTATCAGACCATGAGAGTTAGATCATCTATCATGTTTCCATTTCTGTCTTGCCAGGATGCCCAGAACTAAACTTAATGCTCAATTAATATAGCTACTTGGGCATAAATTGATATATTTTCTTTGACACACTTTATTTTCCCTTCATATTTTAATATTTGCATTGTAAAACTCAGTAAACCCATGCATATATAAGGGTAGGTAGGTAGGTGACCCAATCTACAGATCAGATATTTGTTGTTATAAAGAAGTTAGCTCAAACAACCTGAAAAAAATCTCCTGCTGGACATTAAATTCTGCTGGTCATTGCAAAACATCGCATTTAAAATATTTGTTAAAGTTGCCAGAATACTGGTCTCTTTTTACTTCCAGTTTCAAAAGGATGGATTAGGGGCACCTGGGTGGCTCAGTCGGTTAAGTGTCCAACTTTGGCTCTGATCATGATCTCACGATTCGTGGATTCGAGCCCCGCGATGGGCTCTGTGCTGACAGCTAGCTCAGAGCCTGGAGGCTGTCTTCAGATTATGTATCTTCCTCTCTCTCTGACTCTCCCCTGCTCAGCTGTCTGTCTCTCTCTCTCTCAAAAATAAATAAAAGATTTTTAAAAAGGAAAGATTAAATAAACATTTGTTCTTTTAAGGAAAATTTTATGTCCTAGTAAAGATAATTAATATTAGCTTTCTCCCCCATTTATAAAAAGTAGAATCCTATCACCTGGAAATAGATTTTTCTTTTAATTCATTTCTATAATAATATGTGTTATGTACACATAATAATATGTAATACTCAGATTAATTTGTATGAATTTGTTTTTTTTAGCACATACAGTAATTATTATGGTAATTATAGCATATGACATATAGTATACATAATATATATTTATATAAATATTTACATGGTATATAAAGTATGAAAAATATTAGATATTGCTTTGTTGTTATAGAATCTATTCGAAATCAGTTTGTCTAAGAATCTGTGATATTTTCTCAGGTCAATAAAACTGAAATTTTACCAAGTGGCATTTGCAGAATTCTTTTTTGACAGTAAAATCCCAACTACACAAAGAGGTAATAAATGTCTTCTTTAAATAAAACAGAGTAAACCACCATTACTGTTATGTTTAAGATTAGTATTAAATAAAAAATATTGGCTTGAGCCAAAAGTTAAACTTTTATAACAAAGTCTCTTTTTTATTTTATTTTATTTTATTTGGCAGAAAGCATTTTAGATAAACTCATTTGCTTCTTTGGATGAGACAATATGCTATGGAATCTTGTGCTAACCAGTGTATAAAAGTAGTTATGCTGATAAGTTATGTGCAAAGTTAAAAATGGAGGTCTATGATATACATAAATAGTACTAAAGAGGTAAAGAACACTGATTGATAGTTTTTGTTGAGGGTCAGGGGTGTTTTGTGCTATTCTGTCATAATCAAGAGCTGTTAAGAAATCGCAACCCCTAAGAGTCTTTTATTGAGATCTTAGGACAATATGTGGAACAATAAAACGCAGGCTTAGAGCTTTGAGATTTGAAGCAGGTATCATTTGACAAGGGATTGCTATGTTCAGAGGCTGGGTCTCACCTCACTGGAAATCAAATAATGCCTCCAGCACCAGCTGTCAATGGTCTTTCAGAACAAAAATGATAGTATACATGTTTTATTTCACACTAGTGCCAAGAATTCCACTACTTAGTAAAGATAGTTTTGAATTATTCTGTTCCCATTTATGAAATATCTTTAAAGTAGAACCACTTTTTAAAATTACAAAATACCCATATCTCTTCTTATGACTTAATTTTCATTCCCGAAGACCCTATACGTAGGTGAAAAAATATTAAATGAAAAAATAACTTTAATTAAAAAAAGATTCATACCATCATAATCCAAAATTCCCAAACAATTTTCACAGATAGAAGCATATGTCAAGTGAATACTGAAAATAAGTTTATATAAGTTATAAATATTTTGGAATTAAATATAGTTTGTACATAAGTGAAATATAGTAAAGTTTTATATACTCTTTCTTTTTTATTCTTTCTGCCATGTTCTTTGAAAAGGTTTCAATCTTTTAGGAGCTAGAATGCATTTAAAATAGATCTTTCCCACAGGACAACACCTCTAGGGCAAAATAAAGGTTAAAGATTGAAGCCTTGGAAAATCGTGGAAAAAGCAAATACACACAACTGACCAAAGTCATAGCAAATAGCATTCCTTCATTTCCCCATTTATATAAGTACACAAAACAAAAAGGGTTTTGGACTCATCCAAACAAGGTGTACAATTCAAGTTTGCTTCATAAAACATCTGTCCATGAAAATCTTTGTGTTGAGTAAACTGGCATATGTGCTTTTTCACAACATCATAATGTCAAAATATCACTAATATATAGTTTTTTGGTAAGATTTGGAATGAAAACTTATTTTAAAAAATGAAGACATCATCAAAACAATGCAAAAATTTTTCAGAAACTGATACAGCTAAAAATCTGATTACCATAGACTCACCTCATATAACAACTATGCCGTCATAAATATTAAAGTAAGTAATACACCTAATTTACACCACTCTTGAATTTTTGATAGCTCTTAATTTTAAAAGTGATATCTAATTAAATTGATACTTTACATTCATTTGTTTTTATTAATTTCATCCAAAATTAGTTTTTTAAGAGCATCTTTATGTTCAGAATGCCTTTAGAGGCCTTAGAATACTTTGTTTCCCCTAAGTAGGGGATATTAAAAATAATATACGTAAAATTTACTAGTCAAGGCTTAAATTGAACCTTTAACTCCATGCTCAGGCTCCTTTCTTAATGGAAAATATTAAAGTACTAAGGACAATGGAACCATCATGGAAAGGATCTTGGGTTTTTCCCCCCGAGTAGTTTATACTCAGTTGTGAAATGGTAATTTTTGCTATTTGACTTGACATGAACAGAATCCAAACTGACATTGCTTACGCTTCTCTCCTATGTTTAAAACTCTCCTGTGTCTACTTCACTCTCATCAGCTGCCCACACCAAGAAGACTGAAAGGGGAAAGACTTCTCTGTCCTCTGTGATTTTTATTCTCTCCTATTCCTTTAATCTATCCTAAAAGGAGAAAAATGAGACCTTTACATTGATACTCTTTTTGTTTTGTTCTGTTTGGGCCTAAGTTAACCAATTGGCAGGAATATGATGAAGAATATCCTTTTGAAACTTAAACTTCCAAAGACAAATTTTCCGAACCTGGGCTCAAGCATCTGCTGTGCGTGAGCAGACAAGGAGTATGGTAAGTCAATGATCATTGCTTCCTACAATGAAAAAAGTTATATTAGCTATCTTAGCCTGTCTTGGACACAGACCATGCTCTGGATTATCGAAAAGGGCAAAAATTCCTGAGTCTAAGGAACAAAATTTCCCCAGGGACTGTTCTCAGGCCAACCTGTACCTGTATTCAGAATATTTGTTTCTGGTTAACATTATGTATTAGTTCACTCAGGCTGCTGTATTAGTCAGCTAGGATCACTATAACAAAATGCCACAAATTGGGTGGCTTAAGCAGCAGAAATGTATTTTTTAATCATTCTGGGGGCTGAACATCCAAGATTAAGTTGTTAACAAGTTTGGTTTCTCCTGAGGTCGGTCTCCTTGGCTTGCAGATGGTCACATTCCAGCTGTATCCTCACATGGCCTCTGCTCTGTGTGCATGCATCATTTTTTTTCTTTTTATAAGGATACCAATCATTGGAGCAGGGACAAACCCTGACAAACTTGTTTTAACTTAATTACCTCTTTAAAGGTTCTGTCTCCAAGTAAAGTCATATTCTGAGATAGGACTCAAAATATGAATTTTGGGGAGACATAATTCAGCTCACAATTACTATTATGATAATATAATATAATATAATATAATATAATATAATACAATAAACATAATATTTCTTTAAGTAAAGATAGTCCAAAAATAAATGTAATCTGTCTTTTCCAAGATACGAAAAAGTTTTTTCAGACTAACCTATTCAGTTGAGAGGCATCAAACTCAAAAGTCATTGTGCTTTTAACATCATTAAAACTCATTTTGTGAGCTCACACCTGTCAGAATGGCTAACATTAACAACTCAGGCAACAGCAGATGTTGGAGAGGATATGGAGAAAGAAGATCTCTTTTGCACTGCTGGAGGGAATGCAGACTGGCACAGCCACTCTGGAAAACAGTATGGAGGCTCCTCAAAAAAAAATTAAAAATAGACCTACCCTACAACCCAGAAATTACACTACTAGGTATTTACCCAAGGGATACAGGTATGCTGTTTCAAAGGGAAACATGCATCCCAATGTTTATAACAGCACTATCAACAATAGCCAAAGTAAGGAAATAACCCAAATGTCCATTGATGAATGAATTGATAAAGAAGGTGTGGTGTGTGTATATATATGTATATATGGAATAGAGTATTACTTGGCAGTCAGGAAGAATGAAATCTTGCCATTTGCAACTACGTGGATGGAAATAGAGGATATTATGCAAAGCAAAATTAGTCAGTCAGAGAAAGACAAATATTGCCAGAGTCCAGCTCCAGCAGGTTCAGGGTCCCCTGAAGAATAGACGGTGTCAGAGAGAGAGAGAGAGATGAGAGAGCCACAAGTTTCTTTCTTGGTCACCAGGCAGGCATCTCTTGTTCTGTCTGCTTTGGTGTCTTTTTTTACTGGTTAAGCAACAACATGACATCAGAAAATAGAAATTGTTTACAGTTTCTAACTTTTAGTGATAAGGTGTTTTAATCATCAAAGGTGTACAGAGACAAGTTTACAGATGTATTTTTGTAGAATCATTTTAATTTATTCTTGGCATCAGTCCCCAAGGTTAAGAAAGTAACAAATCCATCTTACATTGTATGGGTTGGGTTTTGGCCAATAATTATGACTTTGTTTTTAATTAACACGTTATAACCAAGTCATGTAATGCACTTACAGTACGATTTAGTAAATTTTACAATCAAGAGAATAACAAGATGTTTTTAGTAAAAAACAGGATAATATGCATATTATTTTAGTAATGCTAAAACTAAAACATAGGTTAAATTGTACATACATAGGGTGGGAGTTATTTTATCTAGCTCATAAGCCACAAGAGAAAGAATATTTGTTAACAAGTTGCTAGAGAAAGCCCTTTCCTTGATGTAAGCATAATGGGGGCCCCGTGTGTGTTGACCTTGTACCTGGGTTTCTAATTTTTTATCCATCCTCATAACTGAAGTCAGTACAAGGGAGGGTATTTGTGACTCCAATAGCAAAAATATATGCAGCAACTTATGTCTGGTCCTTGTCTGTTTCTTATCTCTAAGTTAGGTTCTTCTTCTCCAGGCCAGAGTTAATTGTAACTTTTGTGTTCTTAGCCCCCCTTATGTCTTGGGTCTGCAAGGGTCATTAGAAGAGCCTTTTGGCAAACATCTGCAGCACTTTGATCTAAAATCCCTTATGCAGGGGCAGGAAAATGCTTTTTCTCATGGGGTAATTATGTGGGAAATATCAGCCTGATTTGGAACATTGTGAGGCCTAATCAGTAGCAACAGGCTTAATTTCACAGGAGCAGTAGTAGCAGAAGGAGATGCCAGTTTCCACTTCTCATGGCAGGAGCCATGCAACATCTGCCATTTCCTTACTGTGACCTTGTCATCCTGCAAGGCTGGTGCAGCTCCCAGCAAAATATCATTTGACTTCATTCATATGAGGACTTTAGATACAAACAAGGGAAGGGAAGCAAAAACAATATCAAAACAAGAAAGGGGACAAAACATGTTACTGGAGGGGCTGTGGGAGGGGTGGTGGGCTAAATGGACAAGGGGCATTAAGGAATCTACTCCTGAAATCATTGTTGTACTTTCTGCTAACTAACTTGGATGTAAATTTTAAAAAAGGAAATTAAATATAAAAACAAAAATAAAAACAAAAAAAACAACTTATTTTGTGGGCACCTAGTCAAATGGTACTGAATTAACTGAATATTCATATGGAAAAACAAACATCACTTTTTTCAACCCCTAACTCATTTTGTAAACAATATTTATTTCACACTGGATAATGGATGTAAATATGAATGCTACAGTCATAAATCTTATAAGAAAACATAAGAGATATATTTGTGACCATGAAGATAGACAAATGTTAAGATATAAAAAGAACTATTCATAAGAGAAAAAGTGACAAATTAAAAATAGTCATATCTTCTTCTGATAAGGCATCATTTATTTTGTTTTTTTTTTTTCAGGGAATGAATCAATGGCTTATAATTTATCCACTGGTGGGATACATCTGATGTTGGATACACACATAGATGCATACACATGCATATGAATATACTCCACAAATTAATAGTCAATAATCAATAACTATAAATCATAGTAGCTTAAATCTGGAAACAAACCAAACGCCTGTCAACAGCAGAACAGATAAACACACTGTGGCCAATGTAACGTGGTACCACATCACGTAGTACTACCCAGCAGTAGATGGAAGCCACTACTGAAACATACATCATCATGGATGGGTCTCTCAGATGCTAAAACAGACGCAAGGGAACTCTCTACAGTAAAAGAAATATGCTGCATCTTGTCAAATGCACTGAACTAAACACTTTAAATCTATTCATTCTGTTGGATATTTTTAAAAAATATAAAAGACACACATATGAAAAGACCCTTCTGGTAATAGTTAAAAGGCTGAACATCTATTTGATAGGTATACTGTTGCATTAAAATTTCTGGAGGGACAGGGACTGATCTCGACTAAATTATCTATTATTATAAGCAATAATTAATAGCTAGGTGCCCAAGGTGGGAAGGTATTGGGGAGCAGGATGATTCTGAGAAGATAATTTTATTTAATTTTTTTCAGATAGATAGAAAACTAGTTCTTGAAAAAATATGCAACACATACACCATATATGCAAGTGTTCTCAGAATTGTTTCAGAAGTAATCTAAATACATTTTATTAGAATTTTGTTAAAGTTTCAATCCGCAAAATATGTACACTCTTTAATTCTGTACTATGGGTTAGCCAATAAAAAATACACATCAATCCCTGTCATCTGTAAAAGTCTCTGGTGAGTTGTGAACTTCACGCAATTTATACTTTAATCACTGCTCTTGGTAGTGAAGTGACTGTATTAGCGTCCCCTTGACACATGTTGAGATTAATAAAGAGAAAACTAGGGTATAAGCTCTATTTGGATCCAATTTTTTTTTCCTTCTGGGAAGCATATTCTTGATGAGAAAGAGATAAAGCCTTTTGCACAGACCCCTTAATACTCAGAAAAGATTCCTATAAAGATGTCTTAGTTACACGATGAAAAGTTTGAACATAACATTAGGGAGAAAAAGCACACGCTGTGGTGTAGTCTTCAGACAGAGAGATGGACATATTCAGTCAGGTACTCAAACGAGTGCAAATGCTGTGTTTTTATTTCTGTTTTATATGGGTTCACTGACCCCTGAGTGATTCTAAGCTGCCACTGAAAAACGTAGATTAGAATAAATAACGGGATAAAAAACTTCTTTATCAGACCATAGAATGGAATATTTGAGGGGTGCCTGGGTGGCTCACTTGGTTGAATGTCCAACTTTAGCTCCGGTTATGATCTTGTGGTTCATGAGTTTGAGCTCCATGTCTAGTCTCCCTCTCTCTCTGCCCCTCCCCCACTCATGCTCATTCTCTCTCTCTCTCAAAAATAAATAAAAATTTTTAGAAAAGAATATTTGGTAACCTTTATATGTCACATTAATTTGTGGAAATCTAAATAATCTGGAAAAAATGTAAGTGATAAAATAACAGAAAAGAGATTAAGACACCTGAAATTCAAGTCAGGAAGGGAGTGTGGTAGTGGTTATGATAAGGCAGATGAAGGAACAGGCACAAAGGGTGACCGAAGAAGAGAAGTCGATGACCCAGACCCCTGCCCTTCGTTGTAAAGCAGGGTATACGGTGAGACAAGACTTGTGTACATATCAACTGTTTTACAAATCAGAATGTGGTCAGGGCCATGAGACATGTCTGAGTGGAGAACTAACTGAGATCACCTAGAAAACTGAGAAATTACTCTTGGCTTGTTAAGCAGGATGGAGTGGGATTTTGGTTCCATTCCTGAGAATGAAGAGTGTTTGTAGACAGTATAATAGAGGAGGGAGAGCATTCTAGAGGAGGAGCTGCCACAACACTTGGCATTTGCGAGCTGATAATCGAGGACTTTCATGCCAGGGTAGGGAGTGTGGGTCATCGGACAGGCAACAGAGGATTATCAGGGGTTGTGAGCGGGGATATCCTATTATCTATCATCTAAAAACAAAGATAAGCCCCAGAGGTGGGAAAGGTAAATTGAATGATAAATGTTTGGTCAAAGATTAGTTATCATATTAATGTAATTAAAGCCTAGATAAATATAATACGTAACCACAGCACAAGGGTGTCAGGGCACCTGGCTCAGGTTCCCAAACAGACCAGGTTCAGCCACTCACCGCTGACAGAATCCAAAAGCAGAGAGGAGTGGTGGTAAAACAAAGATTAAATTTATTTCTATGAGGTGAGCACTAGGAAGACGGGGAATTGCGTCTCATGGACAGTCTCCAAAACTGAAAATACTTCCACGTTTATATAAGGAAAGTGTGGGACAAAGGTCAATGGGTAAGATGCAGGTGGACAGTAAAGGTCAGGCTGATCATTATCCTGGGGTCAATGACATGGGGTCCTACTGATTCAGCGCACTCCATGTTGCTTGCTGGGGTAGTTTTGGTTCTCATCTCAGGGGGATGGTTTGCTCACTGGGTCTTTTCCCTGAGTTAAGAGATAAGCTGGGAAGAAAAACTTAATCAGTTAGAAAGTACACACTGAAATCAAAACGCAG
>PJEM01018642.1:0-18180 GCA_004023845.1 Helogale parvula | reverse complement strand
ACATTTTCCCTTCCAGCCCTCCACTTCTCTGGATCAATGGATAGTACGGCTCCAACTCCCACCTCACACACCGCGGGCGGACACCCCAGTAACAAGTGAGCGCCCTCCACCCCGCAGACCCCCGCCTCTCCTCCCCGGGTCCCCTCGGCTCTTGGAGGAAAAACGAGCAGCATCCCCAGCTCTCCTGCGGATTTTTCTTTTTCAACTTTACCCAGCCTTGGACAGGGAACCAGCCTCGACCTTTTCATGCACAGCCCCGCCACAGGATTGCTTTCTATCTCCTCTTGGTCCCGTCTGGATCTTCTCTTTATTGATGATTCGCGAAGCCCGAGGAGAGCTGTTTTCCCTCTTCTGGCTCCTTCTGTCTCCTTGAGTTAGTTTTCTGAGATTTTACCGGAGCGTGGCATCTCTTGGACCGAATGGAACTTTTTGCTGCCTCCTTTTGCTGCTGATTCTGTCAGTGGACGAGGAAAGAGGCAGAAGAGGCACAGGGGAGGTGGAGAAAGAGGTGGAGGAAGAGGACGAGGAGGAGGAGGAGGAGGAGGAAGCCAAGGGGCTCAGCACGAGTGTGTGCATGTGTGCATGCGTGTGTGAGTGCATGTGTGTGAGTGCCGCCACTGCCCAGGACCTCCGGCCCCGAAGGTGTTGGCTGAAATATGGAGAATAGTCTTGGATGTGTTTGGGTACCCAAGCTGGCTTTTGTACTCTTCGGAGCTACCCTGCTCAGCGCACATCTTCAAGTCACCGGTAAGAGGTTCTTTCCTTTATTCTCCTCACACGGCCCCCCATACCCTCTTTTCCTTATTTCATCTGGGGAGTATTAGAATTGGGGTAGAGGAAGAAAGAGCAAGATGTTCTGCGCTCACTCTCCTCCTCCCCATTTCCTCACGGATGAGGATGATAAAAGACTGGGAGACAACCCCCCCCCCACACACACACCCCCAGGGGTGTGGGGAGGATGTTGGAGACTGGGGAGAGGGGTGGCCCTTTGCTCTTTTAAATCTGGTGCTTCTCACATCTTTGGTCTTGCGAATACTTGAGTTGGTTTGGAGAGCTGACTGGCTGGGGCAGGGAGGAGGCAGGTGATGGGGATGTCGGTGAAAAGGATTCGATACTTAAAGCCTTGGAAACCTACCAAGAAGGGGAATTGGGGCAACAGGACCAAGTAGGGGAGGTCATCGGGGGTGCTGTGGGGAAGTCAGTGTGGAAGTAGATGCTGGGGCTGAGTATGTACTTATGTGTGACTCAGGTTAGGGTTTTTAGCCCTGTTGACTGAGAACTGAAAGGGAGAGCTAATGTGTTTGGGCACTTTGGAGGAGAGGACGGTGGTGCCCAAAGAGGAACAGAGTTGCCAGGAGGAGGGAGGCATGTTTTATTTTGTTGTATATTATTTTAACGATGAATACAGTTAGCACGCTACATCTCCACACATCTCCAGGATACTTCCAAACTCCAAATAATTGATATTCTGGAGAATCAGCCCCCTGGCCCTGACATTTGGCAAGCACAGTTTCTAATTAAAAATGTCAAAACTCTTTGGGGGAATGGATTGGGTTCTAGCAGGGAGGGATGCTCAGGGCTGCTGCAGTCTCCTAAAAGGGAGCCGGGGGCTTCCATGGCCAAAAGGGGGGGGGGGGAAGCAAAATGACTCATTATAATATCCATTCTTTTTGCCCGGCCTCACCTCAAGTGAGATAGGCACCGGGGGACAGGGGGTGGACTGGGCGGGGAAGGAGAGGAGAGCGGAGCAGCCCATGAGCATTTAAATCCCTTTGGAAACTACCTTTTCCCTTTTCTTTATCCAAAAGGCAAGGAGCCTCGGGCCAGGGCCAGGCGTTGAGTTAGAGCCCCAACCCACGCCTTGGAAATTAACCCGGAATGTGATGTAAATCACAGCAAAGCCCCCTGCCTCCCGGGAGCCTGCAGCTCCAGCTTGCTGATTCCTGCTGAGCGCTGTGAGGCCCAGGGTTGCGAACCCAGTGGTGAATGCGCCTCTCGGGTTGGCCAGGGATTCAGTCAAGCACCGGCTGCTGAAGGCTCCCCAAATCCTGGCTCCGCCACGCTCACGCAGGAATCTGCGCAACCTCACCAAGGGGACTCCTCACCTTCCTTGGGGCTGACAGAGGCAGCCCAGGGAGAGTGAGGAGTGTGTGTGTGTGTGTGTGTGTGTGTGTGCATGCGCGTGCGTGCGTGTGCGTCTGTGTGTGTGGGGGGGGTGGGGGTGGCCAGACAGAGCGAGCAAGCGCGAGGGGTGAGTGTGTGTGTGTGTGTGTGTGTGTGTGTGTGTGTACATGCGCGCGCGTGCACGCTCACAGCCGCATCTGCCGACAGGCAGCCCTTGCGCTCCCTCCCTGCCTCCCTCTAGGCCGGTCCCCTCCTCCCTGGCTCCTCTCTCTCCCAGCTCCCAGAGCTTTGTCCTCAGCAATTACTCCCTCAGAAGGTGGGCGGGGGGTCATCCTCGCTGTAATGAATAGGTATCTTTTTAAAATTCCCTCCTCACTAGACGCTAGCGGCTGCTGCGGGAGGACCCTTGTGCACGGAAGACAGAGTTGCACGCTCTCAGGCAGTTCAGGACACCCCCACCGAAGCCAGAGGGGAAGTTTAGAGGGGGCATCCTTCCTGGAAAGAAAGTCAGCCAGGCTGGGCCTGAGTGCCTTGGCTGAAAATATTGCATTAGACAAAGGTGTGCAAAAATGGACAGGGACGTTTTGTCAATTACACTAAAATATTGTAAAGCCATTACCCAAGTGACTTTGGCAAGGGTGGGGATAAATGAATAGAGATTTGTATATGTTTTACGAAAATCTAAATTAATTAAATATTCCCTTCCCGTTTATTGACGTTTCTGGTATAGAGAGTTAGGGCCATACAGTATGACTGCTTTATGTGAATTTAATCCTCACTGCAAGAGACAAGTCTGTGCTTGCAAAGGCAAACAGAAATACACGCATACAAAGGGATATGCCTGTGGATGGCTTGCAGGGCTCAATCTTTAAGCTGTTCTGTACTTCTAAATTGTTGCTGTTATGTACAAATGAATTGTGATGCATTTTTCTCAGGCCTCAGGAAAGTATGGTGCAGTTTTGAGGTATTGCCAATTCACATCACTCTGGTCTTTGCTCGTTTGTCTGTTTCTCCTCTTTCTCTTAGTAGCAATTTCCCCTCTTCAGGAACATAGAAGGGAATTAATGCTGAAGAAAGCACGGTTCACTCCATGAAAGGACCAGTAGGAGGTGCCCTTAATAAGGCCAAATGTCTAGTTTACTGATAGTGAAATTCCCATTCAGCAGGATGTTTCAAAGACTTTGTTGATTGCTAACAAAGGATTATGGAGACTCACACAATAGCACTGGGTATTTTCCCACTTCCTAGATAGAGTCTGAAGCTGCCGTAGATTTTTATGAAATCATTGTGACATAACAAAGGGCATCTCTGAACAGTGTTGGCATAGGACGGGGAGGAGGTGCTGGAGGAGGGTGGTGGCTTTTCAGCTGACTTTCGTAAGATGCCACCTCCTTCTAATTTGACTTGAGCCACAAGCAGAGGTACTAAGGAGAGTGTTGGGACCTCAGAGATGGAAACTTTACATGTTAGATGTTAATGAGTTCAGTAACAGATATACACATTAATTTTCCTATGTATGTTTAGATTACATTCTATTGAAAAAAAATTGTAACAGTTTATATAGTTTGGACATGATGAATTGAGGCTTTGCTGCTTGCAGTATCTACCCATTCTAATCCCTCAACCATCGCAGGCCAGATGCCCCCATCTGGGTTTGCCGTTGAGCGGAGCATGGCAGCACCTGAGGGCGCCGGACGGCCGGGTGTCCACTCTCCTGTGGGTGTAGCAGTATAAATCGCCCGTGACCTGTCACAGCATCCATTTCCCACACAGCAGCGGTTACCCTCTGAGTTATGAAGCATGTGAAGCAATCACCACATGTGTTATATGTGAATATATTAGGTTTAGTGCATTTGCTTTAATGCTCTTAAAAGCTGGGCTGGCTTGAGCTGCTGATAGGCATTTTTTTTTTTTCTGGAGAGAGATTTATAACTTCTCAGCATGTATGACTTACGTTTATCTTCTAGCAAGTTAACCTTTCAACAAACTTCCTTATTGTTTCATTGAAGAGGAAGAGCTTTAATCCTACCTCAATTCCTGAATGAAGCCCTGCTGAAAGTTTCTTCTGGAATACAGGGTATTTGCAGGCTGGAGTATGGTTTCTCAGAAACGGGAAACTTGACAAGAGATTTGGGGAGGTAACTTTTGGGTGGGAGAGAGGGATATTTTTATAGCTTTCGCTGATGTTTCTGAACAGAATACTTCTTTCCAAGGCAGACTGGGTCCCATGATTGTATTTTAACGCAGATATTCTTTAGAGAATGTGCTACCCCAAACTTCGCATGTCAGACTTTCTCCTCATGCTTCTACCAGACAGGGGGACTCTTTTAGAAAAGAGTACAGTAGTTTCTGGCATTTTCTTAAAGTAAAACACAATCATACACATACAAAGAGAAGGGGATTTCTAGCTTCTGTATGCCTCCTTTTTAAATGTGTAATGTTGGGCTGAATTAAAATAGTGCCAATTACATAAAGTCGCTTTTGGAAACCACTGTGATTTCACTAGTAAGTGAGCTCTTCTTACCTGGTTACAGATGTCCCACTTCCGGTATATGTAGCCCTTGTCGCCCTCAGGAAAGTGCACCAAGCAAAGGAACACATTGTTTTGTTTTGGTGTCTGTTTCCCAGCTACCAGCTCTAATGATACATGTTTGGGGATTAATCTACCTCATATGGTAACCTTATAGATGAGGTATATATGTAAATTTCAGGACACGTTAGTTTGCTGTGTAAAAAGAATCATGACCTAAGACCATTGAAAATGGCTTGACTTAAGATAAAAAGTCACTTGGTTCTGGAAACATACTGTAATCCTTAATGTGGATTAATAAATACGACATGCCTTTACAATTCATAAAATGTAAACGTGGAATCTTCTTTTTTATTCTTGTTTTTTCATTATGCTGCTCCAGAGGAGGATTGAAGAGTCTCATGAATTGTCACAACAGTTATGCCTTAATGAGTCATAGCCTGGGATCTCACTAGCTCTTTTTCCTTTTTTTTTTTTTAATGTTTATTTATTTTTTGAGAGAGAGAAAGAAAGAGTGTGAGCAGGCTAGGGTCAAAGAGAGAGGGACACACAGAATCTGAAGCAGGCTCTAGGCTCCAAGCTGACAGCAGAGAGCCCCATGCAGGGCTCGAACTCAGGAGCTGTGAGATTATGACCTGAGCCTAAATCGGACACTTAACTGACTGTGCCACCCAGGCGCCCCACTAGCTCTTGATTGAAACACACTGAATTAAATATCATTGCTCTGCCTGGCCAGTTGCTCTGCCTGCCTCCTGCTAGTGGGCTTCTTGCCTCTCTCCAGCCTGTCTGTAAGAATCAAGGTTCTCGTCTTTCAAAGGTAAGGCATCAATACTGCCTCTCTTGATACAACTCAGGAAAGCCTCTGTTACCATGAATCCAGGCCCCCCGTCCACAGGCCCGGTGCTGAACGTGCTGTATTACACTTTGCAAGGTCATACGGATTTGCCTTAAAAATGAATTTTTAAATTTTCATGAGTGTTTCTTTGAGTAGAGAGTTAAGCTGTACTCTGAAGACAGCTAAGTAGTGCTCTTACCGAAGGAGATTCTGACTAGTAGCCTCTCAGCCAGTATTATTGAAGTTCTAGAGCTCATCAGCGTTAAGAAGATATAGGAGTGCATCTTAGAAAATAGTAGGTTACGCCAACCGGGGCATGCTACTTTTTCAGGAGGCTGTTACTGGGTTGGGATGATACAAATTTCATTTTCTTTAAAGTTACTACTTATCCCAGCTCAAAGCATTTCTTAATGGCATTCTAATATCCGTAGCATGGCACTGACCCAAAGCATTTAAGATGTTTTTCTTCAAAATAAGACCTCAAGTAAAGCACATGTTAAACTTGTCAATAAGACAGGATGAGCAATCCAGACTATTTTCCCTGTAGACCAGTTTAAAAAAAAAGTGCATGATAAAATTACACGTTACATATGCCACGTGGGTAATAGCAAAAAATAAAATGCAAATTATGATACACCTTTATAATTGCGGCATTCAGGTAAATTATAGCGCGATTTAGTATCACACTTTCGCCTCCTCTCGTAGTGGATTACTGATTCCTTCTCTTCTATTTCTCTGGTTTAGCACCATATGAACATGCAGAAATAGAGGTGGGCTGATTGATGATCAAAATTACTATAGTGCTCTAAAGTTCTTTAACGAATTTAGCCTACGGTTAGCAAACCAGACCCCCTTCACTCAGCTGTTTAGCAAGTATGTTTTCCTTGGTGGTTTGGGAATGCCTGAACTCTGGTGATATGGTTTAGAAATATATAGTAGTGTGTGCAGCTGAGTATTCCTTCTTTTTCACTATTGATGGTAATTTGCCAATGGTAAGGCTAGTACATGTTGCTTTTTATAAATAGCTCCAAACATCCATATTATTCACAGATTTCATTTCTTGGAGGGAAAGTTCAACCAGAAAACACACAAATCATTCCGTATTTATTGATCATAATTTTAAACTCTATTATTAGGACCTGACTTGAGTGTGAAAGTTTCTCTTCTCTGCTAAATTCCATGAGCCCAGGGCCTATAACTTACTTCTCATGTTCACGATGTACTTTAGCTTAATTTTACTCATCCACATTCCATGACTTCTTACTTGCTCAGTCATCTAACAGTTTCCAGGGAGGAAGCTTCTTTATATCAGTTGTGACTAAGATGATGGGACTTACAGGAATGTGTGTTACAATTTGGGCATTTTGCCCTTGTCCTTCACCCTCCTTTAAAGATTGGTTCCTGCCACAAGGTTCCTCTTGAGCATCTCTAGGACAAAAGTGTTCCACCGAATTAATTTTTATGATGTGGTCTAATGAAAATACCAGCTCATTAGTGCATTTTGACCTAACAGGACTAATAGTACCAACATTATTATAATATCTAAAATATTCTTCTTTTTAATGTTTTACTTATTTTTAAGTGAGAGAGACAGTGTGAGCAGGGCAGGGTCAGAGAGAGAGGGAGACACAGAATCCAAAGACAGGCTCCAGGCTCTGAGCTAGATGTCAGCACAGAGCTCGACGCAGGGCTCGAACCCACAAACCGCGAGATCATGATCTGAGCCGAAGCCAGACGCTCAACTGCCTGAGCCATTCAGGCGCCCCCTAAAATATTCTTAAATATGCTTTTACATTTTTATAAGAGAACTAAAGAGTTAAACAGTTAACAAATGTAATTTAATCAAGTCAGTTTTCTGAGTAGCAGAAGTTTCTTGTTAAATGCCAACATTTTTAGATTTACTTACGTTTCCATAGTCTTTAACAACTCTTTACTCACTTAGCTGTCTTTTAGGAATGTAGGACAGAATTTAGTCTTTCTTTAATGGATCCAACGCATCACTGTGACTCAGTTATTAATTATATCATCTGATATTAGAGCAGTGATTTCTGAAGATATTACATCATACAAGGCTGTTTATTTTTCTGTGAAGTGGCCATAGGCTTTGTTTTCCTCATACTTTTATTCCTGGTTTAAAAATGCATTTTATCCATTTGCGTGTGTCCACGTGGAACTTCTTCCGGTTATAAGACTTCTTCAAAACAGTCCATTTCTTTCCTACTTTTGGTTTGCTAAGAAATAGGGGACTGAGTTTTGTTCCAGTTATATCTAAAGTAAAAGAGATTCAAAATCAGGATGTGAGTCCCTCACTAGAGGAAAAAAGAGCTAGTTGCTTTTAAGTAATGGGTTTGTAACATTTCTGAAGTTCAGTATTACTTTGATTGATGTTTTTCTCTATGCAACATGTTTTTCCCTGTTAAATGAGGGTGCAGACTATGGAACTTTTAGTTATGTTACTAGTTTCATCGTTACATGGTTTATTACCAACTACACTATACATACAGTACTTGCTATAATTAGTAATGTCTTGATGATCATGATGACAATAATTAAAATGAAATAACCCATGTACCCACCAGCAATTTTCTTAATATTATGTTAATTAGCTTCTTTCCTTCTTTATATTTTTGGTGCACATGTATACATGTGTATACACATGTCATTTTGTTTTGCTTGTACTTAATCATTATGAAATAAACATGTGTGTATTCTCTGATTTGCATTTTTGCTAAACATTAAATACTTGAGATTCATATGAGGGTGCATATTGCTGTATTTCAGTCACTTTCTTTGCCTTATAATATTCCATAATATTAATCATACTTTATCTAATTTACCATTGATGGACTTTTGAGAAGTACTTGATTATTGCTTTCTTGTACATGTTTTCAGGAACAAATGTGCCATCATGACGAGGGTGCATATATAAGAGGAGGTAGAAAAGACATCTAAGTCATAGAAAGGATATCTTTACTTTTGGGAGGCAGTGACAAGTTTCATCTATTGAAATTTCCACTGGGATGTGGGATGATAGGAAAGTCCCCTTTGCTCCATGTCTCCATCAGTATTTGGTACTGTCATGGGTGTTTAATTTGCGCTCATCTGGCGGATGTGAATTAGTATTTCACTGGTTTTAGTTTACATTTCCCTGATTAATAATAAGGTGAGCATTTCCCTCCATAAATTTAGTGGCCATTTATGATTTGAGCAAGATAATTCTGTGATTCCATTTCTCCAGAACTGAGCAACCATTTGCTTTGGAGGTATCAATATTGTCAGTAGTTACTCTCCTTTTCCTACTAAGCAACCTTCTGCATTTAGATACAGATGTTATTAGGAGCCTAAGTTTTAGGAGGTTGTTGCCTGATACTGTATCATGCTTATTTTAGCACAGACTTTCCTTAAACACCTTGCAAATAGAACACAAATCCTTAGCCACTGTAGAATTATTGGTTATCTAGAGCAACTCTTGCCTTGTCAATATCCTGTTTATTATGTCTTTGTAGCATATCACTTACAAGGAGGCATGATCCTCGGGTGCCAGGCTTAATTTGGTGATCAATCCCCTGAATATCAGGAAACTTAAAGACAACTGAATTGCATAGTTACAAGAAACAGATACGAAGTCTGAGGTAAAAATCCTTGGTCTGACCATTTGAACTTGGATATGTTTCCAGTAGGGTCAAATACATAGGCCCAGGATCATTGTTACATATGTGACTGTGACTCTCAAACAACATCCATGCTTGCGCACCTCCCAGTTTTTGTTTGGGTTCATAACTGTTTCACTCATTCCCATGGAACAGTTAATAAAGGGCCCTGGATGAAATGAAGCAACAGATACACTAGCAGCGGCTTTGCTGGTGTGTTGCCTGTTTGTTGACTCATTAGAGATGTGCACGAAGGCTGAGACATCTGAGCAGACCCTCTGGACCCAGAGTTCCCAATCTATTGTTGCCACTTCTTTTCTCAGCCTCACGGGATCCCAGAAGAATATAAATTAGAAAATCTGCAAAGCTTTCCCTTTCATGTCTAATGTCTGGGCGAGGCTGTTCCCTGCAGGACAATTTCTAGTTATCTTTTCTCTCTGGTTTGAGACATCTCCAGGGATGATCTGCTCCCTGTGTCCCTTGGGAAACTTTTCAGCAGCATGTCAGTTCTTACTGTTAAAAATTTATTTTGCTCTTCATCCTAGATAATCCTGTTCTAAATGTCCTTCCCATTGTTCCTGTCACCCAGCTCCCTGGTCCCTGTTTCTCCTTGTCAGTGGTGCTCTGTCCTGCCTCTTCCATGGGGAGACCTGTTAGGTGGTCCTAGCCTCAAGTAATTCTTGTTTTTCCTCCTTAGTCTTTACTCAGCCAGACTATAAAATACTTTATTTATTTAATCTTTCTTCCTACCCCTTCAGAAGCTTAATCATGTCTATTTTTCTTACCTGAACTCCCTCTAATTTGTTTATATCTTCCTGGTAATAGAGGACCCCCAATTTAATGTCCTCTTCTAAGTAGGGCTCTCCCGTGCCATATATTAGAAAGTATAGATTTAGCATAGTCTTTTACTTATTGTATAAACATTCTACGGACATGCATTTGTCACCCTTCAAAATTGTGTTGTCATTTTTCAGATGGGACTGTCAGTGCCTAACAAAATCATGGAGGTATCATAAAAATCAAATAAGATCAAGAAGTTGATTCAAGGGGCATGTGGGTGGCTCAGTTGGTTAAGTGTTCGACTCTTGATTTCGGCTCAGGTCATCATGTCCCAGTTCATGTGTTTGAGCCCTGCACTGGGCTCCATGCAGACAGCGCAGAGCCTGCCTGGGATTCTCTCTCTCCTCTCTCTCTGCCCCTCTCTCCCACTCTGCCTCAAAATAAATAAATTACCTTTAAAAATAAAAGAAGTTGATTTGAGATAATAGTTTCTAAGCATTTGCTGTGGCTTACAGAGATTAACTGGAAATCTTAAATGTATTTCTGCCGTGCAAGGGTTTTATCGTCAAATGAGTGTGATAGGCACAGACATAGCTAAATACTGTACAAGGCAGAATGAAGTCCTCATTAAAAAAAGAAGCACCAGCAATGTGGAGCAGACTCTGAAAAATCTTAACTGCAATGTTTATGCATTTTATCATTAATGTATTAATATTAGCCAAATGGGCTGGCAGAGCTAATTCATTCATCTTCGTATTTTTAGGTTGGTCAGAACAAAACAAAACCAAAGTAAAAAGGAGAGAGGAGTTGTCAGTCACATTTAAACAAACCTAGAGGTATGCTAAGAATGAAGATATCAGAGGTATTCCTGGTAGATCAGACAGCCTATTGCTATAAATAAATCCTCAGGCTTCCATGACCTTCTCCTCCTTTATTTATTGAGTGTATTATGCCTGGCACGGTGCTAAGGCAGTGATGGAGTTTTGAGCCTAATGAATGGAAATGCTAATCAAATAAATATATTAATCCATAATTGCAAATGAGGTAGAGCTTTGGGAAAAAAAAGTTTTGTAGGTGAATGACTCAGACTGTATATCATAGAAGCCTTCCGTGAGAAAATTGTATTTGACACCTGCAGAATGAGTTAGCTTAGTCAATGAGGAGACATTTGAGAAGGGTGGGGAAGAGAAGGCTAGGTGAGAAAAGTGAGTGCAAAGACCCTGTGGTGGGAGGAAGCATAGTGAATTCCAGGGAGATCAGTATATCCGGGGCCAGGAGAACTAAGCATTTCATGGCGTAGCTGAGGCTGGAGGACGCTTTTAGATCTTCTCTCTCATATTCAGTATATTGGTTGAATCTATTGAAACGAGTTCACGACAAAGACCTTTTTCTAATCTCAGCATGATCCTATAAAAATGTAACCAAATTACATAGGCAATCTTTGCCCTGATTTTCTTATTAATTTTCAAATAAGAGTTTATTAACCTATCCTATATGTCTAGAAACACCTTTTGGGGATGTGTGGATATAACTAATGAAATAAAGGAAAGAAACTCTGAAAAGTGTAAAAGACTAGCAAATGCAAATGACTGTCAATAAACCTGTGTCACAGGCTACTTTCACTTGGAAAGCTGTGGCTGCATGGAGGGAAACAGAAGTTTACCTGTTCTGTGCAAGTAAGATTGGCCTGAGGACACTTCTTTCACTGTGGTCTCCTTTCAATTGTGTGCCTCAGCACTCTTGGTGAATTCAAAAGAACGGAACCTAAGATTTTTTCAAATTTTTTTCTCTGTATGCTCCTTTCGTATACATTTTCTCTCCATTATTATTTCTTAAAATCATGGATACGTGTTCTCTTGGCTTTTTTTTTTTTGACACTTATTTATTTTTGAAAAACCGAGTGCAAGTGGGCAAAGAGCAGAGAGAGAGGGAGACATGGAATCTGGAACAGGCTGCGAGCTGTCCACACAAAGCCTGACACAGGGCTCAGACTCACAGACTGTGAGATCATGACCTGAGCCGAAGTTGGACGCTTAACCAACCCAGGCACCCTGAGTGTTCTCTTAACTTACAGTTACAGCTCACGCAGATGTGATTGAGCTTGCAACATTTCCTCTACTCCTGCAAGTTGCAAAAAAGTCTCTGCACAGTCCTGTGTATAGTTTTGGTCATGATGAGAGGTGGTGCAATGCAGGGAGAAAAGCATGCTGGTAAGTGGACTTGACCTTGACTTCCCCTTCTGTGAAATGGAGACAAAAGCAACCTCTCTTTTCCAACTCTAAATTGGACCTAACAGTTAGACAAAAAAAGCAACTAGTGTAATCCCAACAATAGGTATTCTTCAAATGCTATTTTAGATGCAATCTTCATATGGGCTAGATTTATGCTGGGATTGTCTTTATAAATAGAAAATTTCACAGGCAGATCACCCTAGAACCCACCTCAATTTTATTGTTGTAGTTGAATATTTTAAAGACTTAGAAATAAAATAAGATACACTCTCCACAGCAGTTTTGAAATCCAGCCCATGCTTTGTTTAGTGGGCCAGGGTTTAGCAGGCGGTGGTCCATGCCTTTGCAGCAGTTAGAGGCTAACGGGTTCCACTGACTTAGACTTGACACAGTACAGAACTGCTCAAATCTGGTGCCATGTTATCACTTTGTGCGGAATCCTCATCCAAATTAGCCTCCTCCATTAATTCTCTCCAATAACCACATCCATTTCCTGCAGACGCATTGATTCTGGCATCCACGTTGCAGGAACACTGGGAAGTTAGTGTGTGCTTGGTTAATGTGTTGTGCTAGGTATAATTTGTCCCAAAGGTCTTCTTTCTGGAAGAGAGTCCTCACCTTGGCTGCATTATCAATGCCCAGCCCTACGTCTTACCAATTAACTTAGACTCTCTGAGATGAGACCTAACATATAAGTAGTTATTAAATTGCAGGTGATTCCAAAGTGCAGCCAAGTTTGAGAAAGAGTGTCCTTAGGCCTCACTCTTCCAAGTGTGATCTGTGGACCAGCAGCAATCCCTGAAGGCTTTTTAAAGAAATGCAGAAACTTAGGCCACACCCAGACTTAGAAATTAGAATCTCTGGTGACTGAGAAACCCTGTCCTAAGAGACTGGAAACACACTGAGCAAAGTACTCTTGCTCTATTTCTTCATCAAAATCTAGTCAATGGGGAAAAAGCTCCAGCCAGGCAGGTGAGTGTAGCTTGAAGCCTCTTTGGAGAGCTTTAACATCCAGAGCTGGTCTTGCAATGGCAAATGATGCCAACATCAAAGTCTTCCAGTTTGTGGTTCGGTGGCTAATATATTTCTCGGGGGCCATGACATATTTCATTTTCCTTGAGATGAAAAGCCTTTGAAAATGTTCTTTAGGTGTTCCATCTGCCTTTCACCTTCTTTTCTCATCAGTGCTTGAAAAGAAGGCACATTTTAAAAGGGTCTGCTGGTTTTCATTCCATGTTTCCACCCCTACCCCCTGTCCCCTTTTCCTCCTTCAAAATACTTAGGCCCAGGGAAAAGCCAGTCACTTGAAAGGGACACAGGGGCCTGGATCCTTCTTCACCCTCCCTCCTCTGCCTCTCAAGTCCGATGCTAGAAACACATATGTGCTCAAAGTAAGGCTGTGAGGGGCGACCCCACGATGAACCTCGCCTTGTGATTGGGAACTGTCTTCAGGCCATGTAATAGCCCAAGTGCTCATTCCCCTGGGCTGATGTGGCAGGGGAAGGAGGGCATAACTGAGGTTTTTGAAGAGTAAAGCTTTACAGCCAGAAAGCCCTGTGCGAGGTTTTGAAGCTCTTGCTCTGCGTTGCTGGCAGACAGAGGCACTTTAACTGGCCTGCTCCAGATCACACTGCGCAAGAAGAGAACGTGGGGGCTCAACTGTGCCGGTTAGATCAATCCGAATGAAAATCACTAGTGTTCCTCCTGGTAAGAGAAGTTTCTGCTTAGCTCGTGAACTGTAGGCCCTTTTCTGGTCCCTGTAGAAAATGAGTAGGGCTTTGTGAAAGGTTATGTAAGGCTGCTGGCTCTTTTCGCCCCTAGAGTAAAATTCTATTCAGAGAGGGGTGACACAGCCTTTGGGGGGGGATTGTAATTCCTACCCTATGGCTTAGAAGAGATCATTTAATCAGGTTTTGAGTAAGAATTAAAGGAAGAGAGGAAGAATGAGACTGCAGGCAGTGAGAGTGGGGCATACGGAAAGAAACGGGACTCTGAGAGTGCATCACAGCCCCGGTCCTGGTGGCTGCAGCATTTATACGGTGCCACCTGTTCCTGCGCTTCTGGGACTGAGCCGTTTCCCAGGAAACAGGACTTGTAGTATTAACAAGAAGACTGGCCCGGGTTAACTGGAACGGTGGGTCACCCTAAATTAGGAAACTGAGGTGGGGATGGGAGTGGGGAGAATTTTTAAGGGCTTTCAGCAGTGCAGTGGTGTTTTCGACAACACATGGTCAGCCAGAAGGAGGAAGAATTAGAGGGTGGCAGCAAGGCATATGAAGGGGAGCTGTCCCAGCAGCCCAAGGATGGGTGACCATTTGGAGGCTTAGAAATGACTTGTATACTTGGCCATCATGTTTGGCTCCTCCAGTCCTTACCTTCTAACCCTATGCTAAGGTCAAACTTGAGGTCCCAGACTGAAAATATGTGTTTTATTTTCTTTTGGCCAACTACTTGGGGGTGGGAGGGACAAAAATAGACCAATAAACAAAAACAACTTATCAGAAACAGCTTATTTTCAACATCAGGGTATGTTCTGGAGATAGTAGGAGGATGTGTTTGTTGGAGAGGTGATGTCTGAGACTTTTGTACCTCATTGCGCTGGGTGCATATTAATCACTCAATAAATACCTAGTAATGAATCGATTTCCATATAATGGTTATTCTCAAGTTTGTATGGAATCTGAAGTTATTTTTGTGCAAAAGCCAAGCAAAGTTTAGCTAAGGATATGTTAAATTTCAGAGTACTCTCCTTTTAACTACAGAAAAATGTATTCTTTCCCTCTCTCCTTTTTTCTTTACATGACACTATTTCTAATTTGATTGGCAACATTATAGAGTCTTGTGAAAAAATCTAAAATCAAAGAAATCTTGCAAATATTAAAATGCCGATATGTGGTATGATGTGTGGTGTGGTATAAGGAGTCTGTAAATTTTGCTCTCATTAAGCTCTGTTACGAATCCAGTTAGGTCATTTTTCAACTCACATGTATCAACATGAAACACAATAAAATAGGTAAATAATTATTTCCTATATAATTCAACCATAGATAGACTCTGTGTTTTCCCTAGAAGAATTAATCCTGAGGATTGGGAGGAGTCACAGAAGTAAAATGCAGTTTTGTAGAAGTCAATAGCAGCCAGGAGAAGATGATGGAGTTAAGAGAGTGCCCCTGAGTGAAAAGGTCAGTACTTTGTGTGTTTCAGTGCATCAGTCAAGCAGGAAAGGACCTCAGCAGTTGGTTAAGATGACCCTCTCATTATACTGATGATCAAACAGAGTTCCAGAGAAGCTAACTGAGTCCCCAAATTACAAATCCATGAATGAGCACATGGGACTGAAGCTTGGCTCTGCCAAGATTTAACTCCTTGACTCTCATATTTCATTCCTCATCCTTAAAACTGGGAAAACCATTACTGTATGGGTTAATGGTATTTTTTTAATTTTATTTTTTATTATTTTTAATTAAGTTTTTATTTTAATTCCAGTACAGTTAATTTATAATCTTGTATTCGTTTCAGGTGTACAATATAGTGATTCAACAAGTCTATGCTGTGTGGGTTAATGTTTTTAAAGAATACATTACCCTAAAGGACTAGCACGATTCTTGACACTGGTGAGCACTAAGTTATTTCTGTGTGTATGCATTTAATCAGCAGATGTTTATTGAGATCATGCTTGGTTTACCGCATTTGGTGGCTCCTACAGTAGATGTAAAAAGCATGTAACACACCGCCACTGTTGTTATAGAGTTAACGGAGCGCTTGAGGAAATAAAACATTGGCAGTTTTAAATATGAAAAAAACGATAAGAAAGAGCAGGTCACAAGATAGCATACTATTAAGAACCAAATAAGTGAGGAGTGCAGATAGAGTACAGGAAGAGGAATGCTGTTAGAAAGACTTCGTGAATGAAGAGCAGATGAGCCTGGTAGGCACGCTGATTAGAAAGGAAGAAACGGCGTTTCCTTGTGGGCACCTCTGTTTACATGTTCGGGCTCTGGGTGAAAAGCGGAAGGATGGTGAGCACTTTACTTCCAAGAACCAGCCACTCTCTTGCCTCAGGCCCTGCTTCTCATCATCAGCATTGGCTCCTTTGTTCCATAGCCTCTTTCAGAATGGATTTGTGATAGCAAAAAAAGGGAGAAGAAAGTGACAAGGTCACCTGAGGAGTATATTTGGTGGCATAAATAATGTAATTTTAGAATAAAGAGGTTTTGCCTGCAAGGCTTTACCTGGTAATTTTAGGGAGGTCTCAGAAGGACAGATTGCTCAGGAGAGGACACATGCCATCGCACACCAGGTTTCGAACTCTGAGATCTAGTAGCTGAGAAAGCATATTTAGGCCCCTGAACTGATGGAATAAGCGTGTGCTGGAAATGAGTGTTTCCATCCTTTTCTTTTTAGCACAGCTTTAAGATGTATAGAAAGCTTTCACTCGGGATGCCCAAATCCTTTATTACTAATACATGAAGGGTGTGAGCTAGCCCATAAAAGGTTTTCTGTACATCTTACAGCCAGAGGGGAAGTAACCCAGCTCGGAATTTTCAGCTTAAATAGTTCTTCTTTTGTTCCTTGTACCAAAATCTCAGTCATATAAGGTTATGGTAATTAATAATTGATCAATGCTGATATGTCACTTTATGTTTGTCTGATACTTAAATTTCCCAGTGACTTTCATATCCATTGTCTAAATTCATCTCCCACTACCTCTAAAAAGTAAGCAGAATACTTAGCACATGTTTTGTGAGTAGGGTAATGAAGATTGGTGGTCAGTTATTTGTTTAATATCACAAATATTCTCTGTTCTGTACAAAAACCCAAGTCTTTTGACTGAATCCATTACTCACTAGTATGTAACTGACACCTTGCAAAAGCAAGAGCAAAGCAAAAACAAAAAAGCAAGGCATCCCACTTTTTTGTTCTCCAAAAGTGCATATACTTAAAAAAAAGATATCTAGTACCAAAACCTTAGTTTTCAATCGCATTCTCCAATAAAAGGAACAAGAGTCCCATGGAGAAATGGCAGATTTTGGGACTTAGCCTGGACATAGATAAGTCTGAGGCATCTACTAGTGCCAGAAAATAAGGAAGTTCTTTAAGAGAAATGCAAAACCTACAATGATAGAGAAGGTCCAAGGGACACAGGAGCTGACTGCAAGGTCTCAATGGCCAATGCTGGAGCAATTTTTCTTTCTAAAAATTTTATTTCTAAGTAATCATTATACCCAACATGAGACTTGAACCTTCATCCCTGAGATCAAGAGTCCCATATTCCACCGACTGAGCCTGCCAAAAGCCCCTGGCTAATGTTGGAGCAAATTGAGCAACACAATAAATCAAGTAATTTAGGATTATCACCCCCAATACAAAATAAACATCCATGAGTCCATACTGCCATAAATAAATGATTGAATGAATACATGGGAGAGAGTAAGCAAATCTATACAGAAGAAGTCCACATAATTTATATAGACAATTCACCCTCTAGGAGGTAGAGAATAACCCCCACTCTTTTCAGCATGGGCTGTGCACAGTGACTTCTTCCTAAGAGTACAGTATGTTTATAAGGGGGTAGAAGGCAGAAATTTTACAGAGGAGAAACCTGACAAACACAATGTCAGCCAGATGTTCAGGGTCATCATCAGTAATGTTAAATCATGTTGATAGTCTCTGGTATGATGCAATGACAATGGCACTTCATCTCTGTGATCTTTTTCTCCCCCAAACCCATAACCCCATTCTAGTCTTGAGAAAAACAGCAGACAAACTCTAATTGAGGGGCACTCTACAAAATACCTGACCATTACTCTTCAAAATTATCAAGGCCATAAAAAATAAGGACTGTTGGGGCACCGGAGCGGCTCATTTGGTTAAGTGTGCAACTTCGTGCAACTTCGGCTCAGGTCATGATCTCGCGGTTCATGAGTTCAAGCCCCCAGTCAGGCTCTGGAGCCTGCTTCAGAGTCTGTGTCTCCCTCTTTCTCTGCTCCTTCCCAGCTCACGCTTTGTCTCTTTCTCAAAAAAAAAAAA
>PJEM01018641.1:0-18189 GCA_004023845.1 Helogale parvula | reverse complement strand
CCCCACTCCCCAACCCCTGCGCCGCTTCGGGACGCCAGGGAAGGGGGCGAGAGGTGGGAATTTTCTCTCAAGTAGCTTGGGGACCTGGATCCTGGGTTGGAGAGGGGAAGCCGTTCCAGGATGGGGTGTGCTGGGAACTGGAGGAATCGGGTGGTCACGAGAGGAAGTTCTTTCCAATAAGAGCTTTGAGGAAGGGGGGGTGACAAATTGGTGGGGTAGGTAGTAATTTGGTGGGAAGGACTTTGGACTAGAGAATGCAGTGGAAACGCCCCCTAAAAAGTGATCCGTTTAAGGGGGAAAAAAGAAATCCCACAACAGGGTTTTCCTTTGAGCTGACACTGGCTTTTCCCTCTGGCAATTTACCTGCTAAGAGCACAGGTCGGTTTAGGCACGCCTGTGAGAAAAATCTCAAAAGTAGGAGTTTTCTGCTCAGGCACGTGCAATTTTACAATTTTATATCCTTCTAGTCACTTTTTATAAAAAGTGGTGGTGTTTTACAAAAGTGATACAAAGGATTCATGACAGGTAAAACCAACGTGTAACAGGCTTACAAATGTGAGAAATCACTGGGAATAAACCCTTTACTACTGAATTAAACTGGATTTAGAATTTTGGGTGTCGGCTTACTTTAAATAGAAAGTTTGAGTTTTGGAAATTTTAAATCAAAAGTTTTAGGACTCCAGTACCTGCTTCAACAGTACAAATGCTATTCACCTAATCTTAATATCTTTAGAATAAGTACTCCGTGATTCTTCTGAACTATTCCTTGTTTAGTATTATTACCAAGATTAATTTTTTTAAGACTAAGCCACCCCCCCAAAAAAAGATTAACCCATCAAATTATGATTAGTTTCTCACTGAACTGCCATTTCAGTTGAAGGAAACTGAAGATAAATATGCAATACCACGCACATATAGAAGGTCTGGTACATTAAGGAGACTGCCAAGTCAGATTTCCATGAGCCATTCTAAATGATCTCATTCAAATTGCCATCCTTTTCCATGGCAGCAGTGGCTCCGGCCACTACAGTGCAACACAACAAGGTCTAAAGTTTATGGCATATCCACTAACCTGGAAAACAGACATTCTTACCTTCTAGCCCTCAACTTTAAAACTCCAACTTTAACATGAGTCATAAAGTCATATGTGCATGCTTCTTAATCCTTACCAGGAAACCTGTATCTACTGGGAATTGTCATAGAATCAAGAAGTCCAAAAGCTGGGAAGAACATTGTAGGTCATCATTTCAGCCTCCAGGCTCCTACCTTCAGACAGACCTATCCCTCAGTCACTCAAATTCATAGAAATCTTTAAAGATCCCCACACAGAAGTGTTTGGGTTTCAGGAGTCCTGGTAGAATATATATAACTTTAAAATGACATTCCCTGTTGTGTGTTATTTGAAAACAGCAACCAAAAAAATCCTCCTAAAACCAGGTTGTACGTGTTCTGTGGTTCTGATGAAAAATATATAAATACTTTATATGGAATATAAATTCAATAAGCAAATGTGAAATAAACTGAGTTGGGATGAAGAAAATAATCTAAAAACCGGTATTAAAGTTGAGACTTCCTCTTACAAAAATTTGAGCTTCTGATACTTTAAAATACATGTGCACACTAGGAGTACAACCAGTAAGAAATCAGATATGTATAAAGAGAGCTGGCAAAGAAGACAGGAAAATAAAAGGTTTGACTTATTGATATGGCTAGAACAGTGGGTGAATTTTTTCCTTATTTTTGGTTTGCATATATCGTGTACTTGGATACTAAATATAATAATATTTAAAGAAAAAAAAACCCTGAAGATGAAGTTTATGTTTCATTGTTGATGCTTGGGTGGGACCCTGGGGAAATAAATCACGCAATCGAAGGGCTCCTTCGCTGTAAAAGAAGTGTTTTCCTAACCCTCAGTCTAGCGGGATACTAGCCCTCTTTTGTGTAGTAGTCCTTATCTCTAACCCTGGTTAGTGCTTTATGGTTTGAGAATGACCTACTGAGGGAGAATTAAAGACCCCAAAATGTTTAGAAAAGAATTCACTGCTCTCGGAAGACTAATCATTACATCCGCTTATTTTAAATATACAGTTGTCTGAATCATAAAAAACTAAAAATTCATTTGCAACCTTCCAGTCTCACTTACGAACTACAAGGCCTAAGGAGTTCAATTGACCTCTCTGAGCCTGTTACATCATCTGTAAAGGGGAAGACTACCTGTGCTGTACTGACGGGCAGGGTTGTTAGAAGAATCAAATACGTGTCTACAACAAAGATGGTTTGTTAGCTGTTATGCAAAGTAAATTATTAATAATCCCACCCTGATACTAATTCTCCGGAATTTTGTTAGGACCTTGAGTCTTTATGACTTAGAAATGATGACAAATATTAAAAAAAAAACCTCCTAAGACAAAGAAAGAGTCGAGGAATCATAGAATTTTATTTACTAGAAGGGGCCTACAATATAATCAAGTTCAAATTCTTCATGTTATAGATGCAGAAATTAAGACAAAGAAAGCCTGTAGGTCATGTTCAAGGTCATGCAGTAGGTCAGTGGCAAAATTGTGGCGCATGGCTCATGCTGCCTGTAGAAGATTTTGTTAGTTCAGGCAACTTGGGGGAGGGAGATGGTAGAGGGAGAAGCCTCAATTAAAAAATGTGTATTGGGGGCGCCTGGGTGGCTCAGTCGGTTAAGCATTAAACTTCGTCTCAGGTCATGATCTCATGGGTTCAGTTCGGGTTCGGGAGTTCGAGCTCCAAATCAGGTTCTCTGTTGTCATCACAGAGCCTGGTTTAGATCCTCTGTCCCACTCTCTCTCTGCCCCTCCCCCACTTGCTCACGTGCGCACGCGCTCTCTCTCTCTCTCTCTCTCTCTCTCTCTCTCTCTCTCTCAAAAATAAATAAACATTATGGGACTCCTGGGTGGCTCACTTGGTTAGCATCCAACTTGACTCAGGTCATGATCTCCGTTTGTGAGTTTGAGCCTCGTGTCAGCTGTGCGGACAGCTCAGCGCCTAGAGCCTGCTTCTGATTCTGTGTCTCCCTCTCTCTCTACTCCTCCCCTACTCATGCCTAATCTCTCTTTCTCTCTTTCAAAAATAAACAAACATTAAATTTTTTTAAATAAAAACTTTTAAAATACATTTAATACTATATAAATATGTATATTTTTAAATATATGTGTGTTAAATATAAAAGAACTCTAGGCGCTCCTGGCTGGCTCAGTCAGAGGAGTGCATGACTCCTGATCTCGGGGTTGTAGGTTTAAGCCCCACTTTGGGGGCAGAGATACTTAAAAACAAAATCTTAAAAAAAGTCAGATAATATTTTCAAGAACATATTAACAATCAAGACAATTGGGAAAGCGAAAAAATGTAAGCAAGTTACAGAATCATTGCTTTTATGACATTTACTTAAACCAAATAATGACCACCACTGAAGTTCCCTACTCCTCATTGCGAGAAAAATCCTTCTTGTTTATTTATTTCATATTTATGGATGTTTTTTAAACAGGTAATACATTCTCATGCTATATTATTCTAAAGAAATCCAAAGGTAAGCCTCGAAAGTATCCCTCTGTCCTCCTACTCCCCCCCACTCTGTGGTCAGCGATGCCGGCACAAGCAAATGCTTACATATACATTGGATGCTTTGAAAGGAATGCTCAATTTACATTTAAAAGATGCATCCAGTCACACAGTCACAGAAGCCCAAATAGTGCAACAATGTGATATCCCTGAGCTTTGAGAAAGTAGGCTTCAGTTTTTACGAATACCTATTCCTGATTCTCAGAATAATCCAACTCTCTTCTTCAAGTCATCTTTAGAGTATCAAGTACTTTTAAGTAGAAGCACTTGAAGATCAAGGTGCTGACTGATCCCTAGTAGGTGAAATGATACAGTTGATTCAAAAGAAAGAGACCCTGTCTAACTTTTGAGCACTCCTATTTTTGGCTTGTTGCTTAAACCGAATTTTAAGTCTTTCGTAAAGCCGACCATTCTCTTTGGCCAATTTCATATCTAAAGAACTGTCAAACAAATTAACACTTGTTAATAAGGGTTTTTCAACTTACCTTATGGCTGGATAGAAAGGATTTCCTTTTTATGTCAAAAGAAAAAAAGTTTTATGTTTGGAATTTAAAAAGAATTCCTATAAAGCCTCTCTGAAAAAAAATGGACTCACTGCAGATTTCAGTCCACTTGTTTTCTTTTATGATGCTCCTTTGCCTGAAAAATGCATTTCTTATATAGAAAAATAAGGAGGGTTCGCATGGAAGGATCAATTCCATGAAGCCTAATGAGATCTGGGTCTTTTATCTTCAATTTGGGTCATTTTTCTGCAGGCCTTTAAAAAAAAAACACCACTGATCCCTTTGAAGGACCCTAAGCATTGTTAGACTTTACTGGTCTTGAATGTTGCTATCACAGGAAGCTAGGACAGAGCTAAATTATTTTTTTCTACCACATGGAGGCATTGAACAACCATGTGATTTTCAAAATTTACCAAGACTTGATAAGAGTCTAGTGCTTTCTCAGGCAAGGGCAAAAAGATTTGTTTGCTATTGACAAATTGATAGCGCTTAGTAGGAAAGCATTCTCTCAATTTACAATTTATAATCTCTGTACATCCAGCCTATTCTCAAAATAAACCAGCCTTGTTCAACCTCCTATACATTGATAGCATAAGAACAGACTATACTGAAACACACGGATTGCAAGTCAACCACTTTTGGTTCCTTAATCTCTGAAACCTTTTTTTAAACTTAACACTTTCTCATGGGGCACCTGGATGGCTCAGTTGGTTAAGCGTCTAACATCAGCTCAGGTCACAATCTCACTGTTCGTGCGTTAGAGTCCCACGTCGGGCTCTGTGCTGACAGCTCAGAGCCTGGAGCCTGCTTCCGATTCTATGTCTCCCTCTCTCTTTCTTCCCCTCCCCCGCCTACACTGTCTCTCTCTCTCAGAACTAAATAAACATTAAAAACATTTTTTAACTTAACACCTTTTCAGCTTACTAAAACTCGGGAGGGATGAAATAGTAGGGAAAAAATACTTTTATTTCATGCTCTTAATTACCTATTGAGAAACTTTTTAAACATCGGTTTCCCCCAGAGTTCCACGGTGTAGCAAATCTATAGCCAAGGATCCAGTTTTGAATCCAAATTTTCTGTCAGTAATTGCAAAACCCCAGAAGCAGTCGGCCGCAAAGATACCAATCTTGACTTGCTAAGCCTACATGAAAAGTTCTGTCTTTGCAGAGGACAGTACTCATGCCTCCGCCACCAATCAATTAATCAACAAATATTTATTAATGGCCCTGTGTGTATTAAGCACAGTGCTGGGTGTCTTGGCAGACGTAAAGAAGTCTAAGAGGTACTCTCTGGCCTCCAGCAAGGGCCAGGGGAGAAGAGATGATAATTAACCCTAGAAGGACAAGGTGGATAAAGAGGTATTCCCAGGGATGGAAATGACATTTAAAAAATTAGAGAGAGGAGCCCTGGGGTGGCTCAGTTGGTTAAGCCAACTCAGATTTTGGCTCAGGTCATGATCTTAGGGTTCATGAGTCCCAGCCTTCCGATCCTTTGTCCCCTTCTTTCTGTCCCTGCCCCTTCCCTGTTGCACCCATGCTCTGTCTCAAAAATAAACTTTAAAAAAATTATAAAAATAAAAAGAGAGAAAACATCAGACTCAGAATCTTTTAGTATTAAAATATAAATATGTATATAAATCATAGAGTAGAAAATATTTATTAAAAACTTATAGAATAACGAAACTGGACTTCATTCTTTAGAAATGTCACTGGCATGAAGGTCAAAGAAAAATGAGATTCCAGATTAAAGGAGACTAAAGAAGCATGAGAGCTAAGTGTAATATATGATCCTGGACCAGATCCTGTATGGGAGGGGGCAAAAACAAATTTGTAAAAGACAGAATTGGGTCAATTGAAAAAATTAGAGTGTATGGAAGTTAGATAAAAGTGTTGTATCAATGTTAAATTTCCTGACGTTGACAATTATGCTGAGGATATTTTTGTTTTTAGGAAACACACACTGGACATTAAGGGGTAAAGAGGCATGATGTGTGTAAACTATTTAAATAACTCAAAAAAATCAATAATATGTGTGTTGGGGGCGGAGAGAGAGAGGGAGGGAAGGAATAGAACCAATGTGCCAAAATGTTATAAATTAGTTAATCTGGGTAAAGGGTGTACGGATGTTTTCTGTATTACTTGTATGATTTTCTTTAAATTTAGAGAAACACTAATGTGCTTCTGTCAGAGAGAATGAAATGGAGGAGGATGAAAAAATTACTAATGCATTTCATATCTGTATTGTTTTACTTCTTAAAAAAAGCATGTATTACTTTAGTACATTTTAAGTATAACCACTAAATCTCTTAGAAAAATTTTAACATTTATTTATTTTTGAGAGAAAGAGACAGAGTGTGAGCTGGAGAGGGGCAGAGAGAGAGGGAGACACAGAATCAGAAGCAGGCTCCAGACTCTGAGCTGTCAGCACAGAGCCTGATGCAGGGCTTGAACTCACAAGTGGGGAGATCAAGACCTGAGCTGAAGTCGAACACTCAGCCGACTGAGTCACCCAGGCGCCCCTAACCACTTAATCTTCAAAAGAACAAAAAGATATAGGGAAACACAAAACCCCAAGAAGTGATTGGGGAGCCCACAAATAGGCTAGTTTGGTTAAAGGATTCAGAAAAGTGATTGGATGACAGGATGAAAAGTGGGTACCTTGACTTTGCAGAGGGACTTCATGGGGAGCTAAGCAGCCTGGATTTCATTACAGGATAAAAAGGTACCAGGGAAAGACATTAGAGGCATGATAGCCTAAGAGGTATTTTAAGAAGATTAGTTTGATAGAAAAGCCAGACAGGAGAGAAAGGAGTCAGGGAAACCAGGAGGCAGCCATTGAAGAGTACAGGTGGAGGGAAGCAGCTCCCAATTCCTAATTCTCTGCGCTTATTTTAATTAATCACTGTTTAATACTGAAGCTCTGGGAATAGAAGTCCCCTGATAGCAGAAAATATGTCTGCTTAGAATACTGTAGAATAGGGGCGCCTGGGTGGCTCAGTCAGTTAAGCGTCCGACTTCAGCTCAGGGCGTGATCTCACAGTCCACGAGTTTGAGCCTGGCATCGGGCTCTGTGCTGACAGTTCAGAGCCTGGGGCCTGCTTCGGATTCTGGGTCTCCCTCTCTCTTTGCCCCTTCCCCACTTGCACTGTCTCTCAAAAATAAATAAACATTTAAAAAAATGTTTTTAAAAGAACTATGTAGAACAATGCTTAGCACTTAGTAGGCACACAATAAAAAATTAACTAAGGTATGGAAAGAAAACCATCCTTGTCTTTAATAGTACTATTTTCCCTTTTCCCATCTCCTGTGATGTTCTATCCTTCACATATGTACGATTGCACAACCCAGGGGTAGACAAGGGGCATGTGGAGTCTGTATTGCTATTCCTAGGGGAGGCATGAGTGATCCCCAGCCCCCCAGGGTGGAAAGGAATCCAGTGTCGACATCAGAGTTACAGAATTCCAAATTGGAAGAGCTCTGAGATCATGAGATGTATGCGGTTCTATTGACAGACAAGGCAATTAAGAACGAGAGATGCAAGATGAGTTTTTGGAAATCAGGCAGCTAATTAGCAGCAGAATGACCCCCTTTCTTTGGAAGAATCCAAGTGGACTGGGGAGACTTATAGAATCTACATGTCTACCCCTCAAACATGGAGCAACAGACAAGAGGCCACAGAAGCCAGACATCATGTCTATGAAAGCAAGCATACTCATGTTCTGTCTACACAGCACTGCTTTCTGTGGATCTGGGCTGTGTCCGAGTCTTTGATATCCATTCCACATTGTGTATTAGACTGGACCCAGATTTACTACTCACACACACACACACACACACACACACACACACACACACACACACCCCTCTTGCATCCTAAATTACTCAATGAATAGAGAGCAATCCTGAATCTCACAGTGCAATGGTGACAGATACTTGCCCAATGCAGTTGTAAGAATAGAAGTGGAGATTCCTACATCTGCCTTCTTCCTCCCTGACTTTGCTCACCTTGAGAAGTCTTTTTAGATCTTGGTGAAGAGGAAAAACCAGAAAATGGTGGGGCATGACCATTACCTCCCAACCTGGGCTGGCAGTTGGAGAATATCCTTGCCCCATTTCCCCACTGCCTTGTTCTTCCCTCCTCCTCCATCTAAGGGACAAGCATGGTTCATGGCAGGTAAGAGATTGAGCAGACCTGTTTCTATGTCTGCACTGCCGCTTCCTAGCCGTGACCTCTGGAAAGTTCCTCAGTCTGCTGTGGTTGCATATGTAAAACTGAAACAACAAAACTCACTTAATAGGAGCCTTTGAAGGTTAAGTGAGAAATGTCTGTAAAATGCTTAGCCCAGGTGCCTGGCATGGCCCAAGTGCCCAATAAATGGCATCAGTTGAACCTAATGTATTTTTCAAGGCTCAATTCAGCGACCTCAGACTTTCTTTGGCTGTTCCAGAGTTAAGAAACTAGCAGAGTACATACAGCTAAACCTTGGTTATATACTATTTTGTATTGTTTCCTATCAGTTAAGAAATTGTAAGCTAAGGTGGGGAAGGACCCTTGCCCTATTCCGGCTCTAGCCCAATGCCAAGCTCTTGCAGCTGAGTGACCACCTGTTGACTGATCATTACTGTGGCAAGAGCCTCTGAAAGAGTATGAACAAACAAGTAAGTCAGAAAACACCTGGATGTTGCCCAGAAATGTTCCTCTCTAAATGAGTGAGTCAGAATGGCCCAAGTATGTGACACTTTCACTTAAATTGTTTGGAAAACTGTCAGGTGAAGGATCGTTTCAGAGGATTTGTGTCTTTTACATGGAATTCCGTCTCTCTTTAGATGGATGGTTAGTCCAACCTCTTGAAAGTGTTAAATGAAGAGATCTTAAAGAAAACTGGCTGTGGACAACTTGGGATTTCCAAAGAAGTTTAACACACGAAGGCCTTCTCTGGGGGTCAATCACAATATGGGCAAGCGTGGAAAATGTTGGTGAAAGTGTTTAGGCTCCTTAACATGATTATTTTCCCCTATAAGATTTGCACATTTGATTCCCAGAAGCAATAAAACCGTCATGACCACTTTTTGTTTGAAAAAGTCATTTTCTACAACGTGGGCTCGGGTTTTTAGGTCCATTCTCGGGGAAAGATTTAGAACTGGACGATTTGGGGGATATTTATCTTTTTCTTAGAGATCTAAATTTTTATTATATTCAGGGGTTGAGAGCTATAACTTTTCTATGAAACAGATTTTTTCATATAATTACATAAAGATTTTATAGTCAGAAATCCTCAAATATTGCCACTTATCCACAGCTCTGGGGCACTCTTTGGCACCAGTGTGTCCTTGAGCAATACAGGTGGGGAGATTAGGAGTTTTACAATCCAATATTTAGAGTTTATTTAGTTCTAGTTGTGTCTTAGCTTAAAATAAATCCTTGGGTAGTGGGTTGGTCTAAGAGATATATATTTAAGATGTTATTTTTGGAAACTGCTAAAGAATGAAATGAAAACTTGTGATATTCCTTTGAACTTGGTTTGAAAATGAAAGACAGATTTTATGAACTTGGAGGTGAATACATTTACTCTCCTCAAACGTTCTCACTTGTAAATGAGTGACTTAGAGAGCCCAGAGCCCAAAATAGGGAATTACAGGTTTTTCTTAGCTTTGTCCCTGCGTATGGATTGATCTTTCTCCAAATTATCAACCATCCTCTTCTTAAAAAGAAAATTTGCATTGAACTCCAATATGTTTATATTATAAACGCATACTATTATTGAAACCATCCCATTGTTTATCTGTTGTACGTCTAAATGCTATATAGTGCCCAAACTAGATAATTCAGGGTTGGCCCTCTATAGGAATGGCTAGCAAGGTTTTCCTTAGGAGTATAAGGTGTTTTTGTTTTGTTTTGTTTTCTTTTGTTTTTAATAGAGGATTTTTGTATATTTCCTTATGAAATATACATGGAATTCCCACTTGTGTAAGATGTGAAGGAAAAGCTGTGCTTTATGTTAACGTCACTGAGAGGACATTTGGATATGGTACTGTGCTCTCTCTGAAACAGCTCCTTCCTTCCTTCCTCCCTTCCTTCCTTCCTTCCTTCCTTCTTTCCTTCCTTTAACTCTACCCCTAAAGGGAAACCTGAAGTCACAACCACAAACCAAGAGTTAAATGCTCTATCAACTGAGCCAGACAGGCACCCCGGAACAACTTTAATAATTCTGGGGTTTTTTTACTTGATTTATTTATTTTGAGAGAGACAGAGAGTAGGTGTGAGTGAGTGGAGGAGGGACAGAGAAGCAGGGGGGAGAGAGAGAGAGACAGAGAAGGAGAGAATCCCAAGCAGGCTCCATGCTGTCAGCATGGAACCCCACATAGGGCTTGAACTCACCAACTATGAGATCATGACCTGAGCCAAAATCAAGAGCTGGAAGCTCAACTGACTGAGCCTTTCAGGCACCCCTACAACTTCTGCTTTCTCCTTTTGTTTTATTTGTTTTTTATTATGAAAAATTTCAAACATGCATAAAAATAGAATAGTGCAAGGATACCCAGTATACCACTCACATTCAAGAACTGATAATAATATTTATCATATTTACTGTATTTTTTTTTGCTATATCATTCACAATGACAGACATCAATACCATTTACACTTAAATCCTTCAACATGCTTCTTCAAAAAATAACCATTACCATTATCACACCTGACAAAACTAGCCATAGTTCCCTCGTATGGTCTAAATATTCCATACGTATTCAATGCTCTAATTTCCTTTTAAGTCCAAATCAGTAGTCTATTAAAAACCATTACATTGCTTTTGTTTCTTTTGTCTCTTTTATTTATTTTATTTTGTTTTTATAGATTTCATTTAATTTAAAAAAATTTTTTTTTAGTTTTGAGAGAGAGAGAGAGAAAACACACAAGCAGGGGAGGGGCAGAGAGGAGGATAGAGGATCTGAAGCAGTCTGTGCTGAGAGCAGAGAGTCCCATGCGGGGCTTGAACTCATGAACCATGAGATCATGACCTGTGAAGTCAGATGCTTACCTGACTGAGCCACCCAGGCACCCATATTTTGTCTCTTTTAATCTAGAACAAACCCCCAGCTGTTCCGCCTCTTCTCCCTTTTCCTTCCTTGTGGCATTTTCATTGAGTCATTGAAAGACATACCAATTTGTACTGTACAACGTTCCACATTATGGATTTGCCATTTAACATGACCCCTCTACCCTGTCTACGTCCTGTAAATTTGAGGTGTCATAGAGAGGTGTGATTCATGCCAGTTAAACCTTCTGGCAAGATAGTCAAGTAAGTTATAGGTGACACTGTACCTCGTGTTGCACCACTTCAGGAGGCAATGAACTCATCCCTTAAAAGGAACCTCCTGAGAAGCAGAAACATGTACCATTTCACATTTGTCTTAAAAAACACCAGTGGACCAGAACTGTGAATGTCATTTACCCTCTCAGACCCTCAGTTCTCTTACGAGAGATAACACCAGTACTGACCCTGTAACTTTACAGGGTTACAGTAAGGACTGCAGGAGAAAAGAATGGCAACAGCACGAATAACTACCATTTACTGAGCAATCACCAAGTCAAGCCCCATGCAAGGGTTTTCCATTGACTGTTCCAGCGAATCCTCACGCTAACCACAAGAGGTAGGTATTATTATCATTTCTATTGTGCAGGTGAGGAAACAGCACAGAGAGTGAAGCGATTTGGCACAGGTCAAACCACTGTTACGAGGAGGAGGAGGGAGGCAAGCCCCGCCCCCCCGACCGCAGAGCCGGGGCAGGAAATCACCGTGAGTACTACACCAAAGTGAAGTATCAACCCAGAAATACCAGTAGTTGTGTTAGGAGATTGAGAGGATGTTTTTTGGTTTTGTTTTTTTCTTTTTCTTTTTTCAGACTTTCACTGATGTTATTCTATCACTTTCATATCCACGAAATGAATAGGCATTTACAGGGGAAGATGTACAATATGGATATAAAACAACAATCAGAATCATTTATTACTTACCTGCTCTGGTGGCACTGACAACAGAATAAAAGGAATCACATCAACAATAATAAAAAACTTTGCCTAGAGGGAAATAGACATACGAAGCAACACCATAAACAGATATTCTGTATTTTCTTCTTTACGATTCTACTCCTTTTGTCCCGTTTTACTTGACATATGGCTCACTTCATAAAAATGTTTAAATATTGATTTCCAAAGAGCTTCGCTTACTTGGTCCTAAAACAATATTAACAGACCATGTAGCTAGCTTCTGGAAGGATCTGTTCTGCTGTTTCTGTATTAAAAAAGTTTCATTTTTCTCAGAGTTTTTGAATCAAAAGAGCTAGTTGGTCCCAAATATACACAAACATACCCAAACATGATGCCCATATGATTGCTTTTTTGAAGGCTATGGTCAAGGCTGCCCAAAGAGGCATGGCTGTCAGTGAGTCCTCTGAAACCTTTCAGACGAGCATCTGTCCTCTCCGAGGTGTGAAATCATTCTTGGCAAACAGCCTTCTAACCCTGCAGAACTCAGTGAGACCCATCATGAGCTCAATAAGACCCATCATGTTTTATGTCCACATACAGTAAAGAGAGCGGTGCAAACTTCATGTACTCCTCAAAAGATTTTTGCCATTCAAGTCCCTAGGAGATTTTTTCCTGCCTTTCCACGCTGCTTCCAATAACAGATACACAAAATGCTTATTTTTTAAAAGATTATTTATTTCTGTAATCTCTACACCCAACGTGGGGCTCAAACCCACAACCTTGAGATCAGGAGTCACACACTCATCCAGCTGAGCCAGCCAGGCGTCCCAGAGATACAAAATACTTACTTGGGTACCTGCGATAATTCTAACCCTGGAGATATTTATTATAATTTACATAAAAGCCAGTAAGATCTTTGAAATAGATTTAAAAATATATACATCAACCCAACGTGGGGGAAGGACACCATAATTATAGCAAACAGTGGTAAGGGAACTATATCAAAAAATCAAAAAGGTATAATTTTCTTTTAACATACGTGGATGGTACGATTTCTCGAAAATTTCACATAACCTATTTCCACTCCAAAGTTCCTAAAGATGATCTTTTGCAGGAAGAAATGTACTGATTGCTTACTATGTCTTAAGCACTTGACTTGCATTATTCTACTTAATATCTGCAACAGCTCTTTAAGGTAGCTGCATTTATTATCACCTACCTCCAGATGAGAGAACGTAGTCTTACGGAGAGGTAAGTGTCCGTGAACAGTTACACAGATGTTAGGTGGCAGAGCCAGAATTTAAACTCGGCACTGACTCCAGAGTCCAACCTCCCCAGCTAGCCCTAGATGGCAAGAAATAATGACTACAGTTTCCTGCAACTGACTCTCAAACCCTAGGAACATGCAAACTCGTAACTGAGTAGAATGCTTTATGCTGAACCTCAAACAATCCAACATGAGAAAGTGGACTGCAAAACGCAGCGTTAGAAGCTGGGACTCAGAGTCACATTTCCGGCACCCGCAGCAGAAGAGGGTTCTCACCACGCCCGGGGTGGCCGTTCTTGAAGCCCCTCAGAGCCACACTGGTGTCCTGCAGCTTCTTTGGCATCCCTCTCCTTCCTGCCTCCCCTTCGAAGCTCTGCTGGGCATCCTCTGGGGTTTCACCCAGCAACCAATCAATAAATATTTGTTGAATGAATGAATGAGTGAATGAATGAATAGCGGTCAAACCAGTCACAGACGGAAAAGTACACAGAGGTGCATAAATAGTAAGCTGTTTGCCTAAAATAGCGTCAGCCTGACCAGAATATAAATCTCACCAAACTTCATCATGAAGTTGGGAAACATTTATTTATTCTGTGTTCGATGTATTATTTACTTCACATTTCATACTTGGTTGCTTCAATATTATTCAACACTTCACTTTCTGTGTGATTGGGTCTCGTCACCTAATCTTTGATCCTTATTTTCTCAATTATAAAATGATGCTATTAAGTCAGACCTCACGGGTTGTCCTAAGGATCAAACAAGGTCACATGGGGCAGGGCTCTGTAAACTGTACAGCGCTTTCTGGTGCTGTCATCACTGGGCATTTATTGGCCCCTGCTATTTATTGTGTTCATCCAGTTGGTGGGGGGACCTAAATGTACTGTACAAGAGGGGAGGCGTTGTGGAAAGAACTCGGGGGTCCCCAATGCCACCCCCTAGAACAAAACAAACTGTGGCCAGAGAAGGACTTTCATGAAGCCAGGCTCCCGTGGACAGCCAGGCTCCTGTGGAGCAAAGAAGGCCAGCAGCCACAACACACCTTCCGGAAATCCAAGAACAGGCCCTGGAAGCCCCCGGACACCTTTGGAATCTCCTTGCTCTTCTTTAGCTCAATCGCAGCCATAACCAATCTTTGGCCAAGACTCTGTCTAGACTGACAGCCAACAACCAGTTTATAGAATTAAGCCATTCAATCACCCTGGAGACAGTCATCGCTTAGAAACGCGCTGGGCTTGAGCACCTGCCCAGGTGGGCACATGGGCTTGAGCACCTGCCCAGGTGGGCACATTCCAGTCACGGTCAGGAGGCAGCGTCCCACCATCCATGCTTCGTGGGGCAAAGAAGAGGGAAACAAAATTCAGGTGAATTGTCTTTGATCCATCCTAATTAACTTCTTCTCTTTGTGGAGCTTTACTTGAGCAAGTGAGACAATTAAGCATGTGCCTAGGAAGCTCTGTTCCTCCACCACCGGGGATCTCAGAGAATTAACGTCGTGAGGCAGAAAGTCTGTCAATGAACAGGGCTTCTTTGGTCGGTCTTCTTTCCTCCCCCTCCTGTCTCCTCCCCCTTTGCTCTTTGCTCCCTGTCACCACCCTCTCCTTCCCTCTGTGTTAAGAGGAAACCCTTTGAAGTGTCTGTGAAACACACAAACCAACCTCTCCCCCCCACTCCTTTTTCTTCCTTCAAGGTTCTTTGCACTAATTTTTAAAACTGAAAATTTCACAGAAAATTGTTTTGGTGGGTTCAGGAACATAAATTTTAATTCTCAGCCCCCAAGCAAACATTTCAACCAAAGATCCCTTACCTTTAAAAAAAAAGTGCCAAGTAAATTTCTGTAGCAAAGAAAGACCTAGTATTTTCCTGGGCCTTCTTGCAGACAGAGGCCCCTTAGACAATATTTACATCTATGTGTGGGTGAGTTGGGACTGTGCTTGGGGCGGTTGGAATAAGAGAGGCATTGATAGATTCCAGTAAGGCTGGCGGACATTGAAGAGTAAGTGTGGTGTAACTCGGGGAGCGAGGACTGGGTTTGTGAAAAATGTCGAACATTTTCGGAGCCCTCATGTGGACCAGGCACTGTGCTGACCGCTCTACGGATCGCATCTCTTCATTTTACTTTCATAACCACCGTAGACACCAGCCTTCCTGACTGACTGACGAGGAAACTGAGACGCTGCGAGGTAAGGCACCTAAAGTCTCCCAGCTAAGCGGTCCTGGAGCCAGGAACCTAGCACAGGCCTTGGACTCCAGGCCCCCCCTCCCCCTGTGTGGTCTGCGGACCAGCAGCACCCGGCACATGTGCTAATCTGCACCTTAGCAAAGGTGACGGGTGCACCGTTCTGGTCCTGCTCTCTATGACCAAGGGTATTGGTGCTCTGAGCATGTGTTCGCATTCTGAGCCTCCTGGGACCTGACGTTTACTTTCCTGAGGCTCAGTTGTTCATCAATAAAATGAAGATGGGCTCAAGATCATCGCTGAGAATTCAAGGAACGTTAGCAGCAGCTTTGCAAAGGTCTCTAGAGGTTTTTGAAGTTTGAGTAAACGACACTCCAGAAATGGCAGCGATAATTAAAAACTAGTTTACAGGTTGAGTGTCCGGCTTTGGCTCAGGTCATGATCTCACGGTTCGTGGGTTCGAGCCCTGTGTCAGGCTCTGTGCTGACAGCTAGCTCAGAGCCTGGAGCCTGCTTCAGATTCTGTGTCTCCCCCTCTCTCTGACCCTCCCCTGCTCGTGCTGTCTCTCTCTCTCTCTCTCAAAAAATAAATAAAACATTAAAAACTAAAAAAAACTACTTTACAAAAAGTTCCTTTTGAATAACAATACTCAGTCAGTATGGGAAATTTGGGAAATGAAGAAAAGGTAAAGGAAACACAAAAATTCTCCCATAACTCCACTATCCTGAGATAATCCAAGAAGCATTCAGTTGTGTTTCCTTTCAGTATTTTCTCTTCACATATGTGAATATGTATAAATATACTTTTTTTTTTTTTTTTTTACCAAATAGGGATCATTCTATCTGTATGTATTTGCCTTAATTTTTTTTCTCTTCACATTTACATGGTGAGCCTGTTTAAGATACTTTAAACCAGTGACTACACAAGCTGCTTTCCCGGGCTCGAACTCTGGATCGGAAAGTTCCTTCCATCTTGCTTTGATTCCTTCCACTGAAACTTAAGAATTAAGATGGAAACTGCCCAGGGCTGAAGTTGATTTCAGTGGTAGACCCCTGTGTTTGGAGAGAGAGCCCTATGGGGAATGAAGGCAGATTCAGGAGACCCCCCTGCCCAGGGTTCAGTGGCTTTGGGGCCCTGCAGAGGACCCACACCCGTGCTGGGACACGGAATAACAGGTGACATTTCAACTGTGCAAGTTCCTTCACAGTTGGAATTGTCTGGGTTTTGTTTTTGCTTTTGTTTTTAAGTCTCTCTATACCGATACTCAGAACTATGTCTGGCCCATGGTAGGTATCCAATAAATTGGATGGGAGAATGAATGGATCAGTTAAGGAATTAATGAATGAAGTGGAGAAGATGGCCAGCTGCCTAATGATGTAAATCAGACATCTCTCTCCCACCCTGGCCTCAAACATGTCCTCTCTATGCTTCCGGTTCTACCATGAGATTACTTCTTTGTAGCAGTCTTCAGAGGGTGTCTTTTCCTTTTTTTTTTTTTTTTCCTGCAGTTATTTCTTTATTTATTCAGCGGGGTAGGGAAGAAGCAGAGAGAGGAAGAGCGAGAATCTTAAGCAGGCTCCACTCTGCCAGCACAGAGCACAGAATGGGGCTCAAACTCACAAAACTGTGAGATCATGACCTGAGCTAAAATCAAGAGCTGGATGTTTAACCAGACTGAACCACCCAGTGCCCCAGGGGGCATATTTTCTAAAACAAGCATTCCTGGGAGGACTACTTGTTTCATTTAACAGCCTTTGCAAATATGCTGATGCTGGCATTTGAGGAAAGAGTTTTCCTAGTTTGTCGTGGTCAGTAATATTCTAGGTAAACCAGCTGCCGGAGCTCAGTTCTCTGTCCTTTCATGTATTCAAATATCATGTCTTCATCAAGGTTATTTTTTACAAGCCCGAGGACTAGAGGGTAGAGGAGTCAATGGAATCTTCCCAGCGAACGGTCTTTGGGAGTGACATTGTTTCCCTTGGCAAGAATGGTCGGGAAGGAGTATGATTTTCACAACCCAGAGACTTCGCTTGGAAGGACCGGTGAGGAGCAAAATCGCGCAGGGCAGAGGGCACACTGACCAGAAGGTGGCTCAGGAAACATGGGCTTTCTCCAGATGATGTCTTTACCGAGAAATCTCTCCCAGTCAGCTCCTCTGTTGAGACCAGAGGAAGCACTTCTCACCCCCTTCACAGCTACCCTCCCAGCCCACTGTCCTCACCTCTTACCTGGATTCCTGCTGTGGTCTCCTAATTAGCCTCTCTGCTTTCACCCGTGACCTCTTAGCATTCTGCATCTATAAATCATAAATCAGACTAGGTCACTTCTCTGCTTTAAACCCTCCGATGGCTTTCCAGCTCTGAGCAAAATCTAAGTCCAAATAAATCTACAAGGTCCTAGAAGAGCTGACGTTCCCAGTCACCTTTCTGATTTTATCCCATGTTACTCTCCTAGTTGCTTCCTCGCCTCTGGCCACACTGGCCTCCTAGCTCTTCCTTAAATGTACCCAGCATGATTCTGCCTCAGGGCCTTTGCTCCTGCTGTTCCCTCTGCCAGAAAATGTCCACATGCTTCCCCCTCCCCCTCCTGCCTGCTCCCCTGTCTAGCTGCTTATCTCATTCCCTAACTTCCTTCAGGTTTCTGCTTAAATGTCACCTTGGCCTCGCTGA
>PJEM01018640.1:0-18197 GCA_004023845.1 Helogale parvula | reverse complement strand
CGGGAGCCCCCTCCCGTCTCCAGTCTCAGGGCGAATGTGTCCTTTCAATCATCCCGCTGAAGAGCGCAAACTTCACCAGCGCTTTGTTCTCCCGAGAGCACTTTCCGCTGTCAGATACTCTGTAGAGCTTTTATCAAACGTCTGTTTGATTTATTTTCTGTGTCTTTCCCCCAGAATTTCAGGTCCTTGGGGGCAAGGACGTGGAGGTCCTTGGCTCCCGCGTCCCCACAGCTCAGAGAGGGGGGCTGGGCGGCAGCGAGTAAACAAGCCTCTTGGTGGGTGAGTCCCTGGAACTTCACTTTGCCTTGACCCGAACCTCCATTCTGTGCGCCCGAGGAGCGTTTCTTTGTCTTTAAAGACGTCCGCGCCTGAGACAACACTTGAGCCCACAGATGCTTTCAGGTCCTTGAAGAGCCGCCCAGACCCGGGAGGTGCCAACAAACTGCAGCCGGACGGACGGACGGACCACGGCCTCTGGCTACCGAGCTGGACCCTCACAGCTGCTCCACGGGGGTTCAAGGGATTTTAGTTACCTGTTAACTCACACGTCAGGCGGGACGGTCCTTCCAGCCTCCCCACCGCAGTCGGCCTCCCACAGCGGCGCCTCTAAAGAGTGAGGTTGGGGGACCCCGATTGTGCCAGAAGCCGGGGAGGTTATTTGCGGCTTTGGCCTCTCAGCTTCCCGTCCCCTTCGGTCCTCGCCCCCGACGACTCCGGGACGGGCAGAGCACAGCCTCCCCAGGACCCGCTGCCCAAAGCCCGAGCCTGTCCCCTGGGGGTTCACAGCCAACCGGGTCCCTGGTCTCAGCCACTCTCCGTGACCTCAGGGGGCAGGGATGCCCCGACACAAGCGGTGTTTTTGTTACTTCCTGTCTGTATTCTTCCAGGTGATGTTAGGGTCCTTCTGGGCCCGGTCCCCCCCCTCCCCGCACACGCCCACTGCGTCCCAAACGCCCCTGATGCTGGCTGACCCGCTTCTCCGGTTCAGTCCCCAGCACCGCCTGCGGGGGTCTGCTGTGCAGGGTGCATGTGGGGGTGCGTGCAGGGGTGCAGGCGCCTGCTGTGCGGGTGCGTGTGGGGGTGGGTGTGGGGGTGCAGATGTATGCCATGCAGGGGTGCGTGCGTACAGGGGTCTGCTGTGCGGGGTGTGTGTGGGGGTGCAGGCGTCTGCCGTGCGAGGGTGTGTGGAGCCCAGGCTCCACCCACAAGGACACGAGAAGTGGAGGCTGGAGACCCTCAGGGAGTGGCCACCCCCACCGGCAGCTGGGGGAACGTGCAGGCCCGGCGGGCTCCAGCCCCCACTCTGCAGGACCGCCTGCCTCTGGGCGCCTCCGACCTCACCGCCGGCCGTGTCCCGGGGCCCTGGCCTGCCCAGCTGCGTCGTCTTACCCCTCCACACTGATTTGTTTTGGGGTCAGACTCCGGACCCAAGGACCTCAGTGCACTGCGGCCCATTGCTTCTCTCTCGAGCCCCCTGTCCAGGTTTGGGTGAAGAAATATTACATCCTGGGAACCAGGGATGTGGGGGAGAAACCAGGGACCGTGAAAATACTGAGCTGCTGGATCAAGCCAATCCTGAAGCTTTTGCTCTGCCTATTTCTCTTACGTGAAAGGATTCGTTCCTTGTTGTCAGTTTCTCGTGGGGTTTTGGTGACTTGGAAAGTCAAGTGGCCGTACGGGGTCACCGGTGATCCTGGCACGCCCTTCCCTCCGTGGCCTGGTGCGACCTCGTTTTGGGGTAGAAATGAAACCCGCCCAACAAGCAGGCCCAGGGTTACGGAGAGGGCATCTGGCACACGGTCCTGGATAAGCGGGACCAGTTTTATTGACTGAAGGGTCACGTTACCACAACAGTACGTCCTTGAAACGTTTTCTGTGTGTCAAGGTTTTTATTGTTACCGTTTTTATTGGTTAATTAAATTTTATCAGCTCTGCCCGAGGGAGGCAACCCGCTTATAGATCTCACTGCGGGTGCGTTCCGCCGGCCCCTCTCCCACGGGCTCACCTGCCCGGATGGCCACACGCTTACCACGCCTCCTTCAGACTCTTTCAGGGCTTCTGCTGGAACACGCAGTGTTGTTTCACACGTGGGTTCCAGTTACAGTACTGGCCTCCTGGAGACCTCAGGGACCCTCCGCGGGGCCGGGACCCTCGCCGCCCTGCAGCCCCGGGGAGCGCGCCCCACGCCGCTGGCCCTGGGCCTCCCTCCCGGACTCGGGAGTGGGCAGGGATGCCCCGGCCACCTCTCCCTCCCCCCACGCAGCGCCAGGACCCCCACCAGGCCCCCGGGGACCCAGCGGGCACCCCGTCCCGCCCACAGCCCACAGTGGCGGTGCTGGGGCCGCGGTCCCCGCGGCCTCCGCGGCTGCTGGAGGTGCACCTCCGTCCCCCTCGCTGCTCCTCGCTCGTTCGTTCTGGACTTTGCAGATCGCTCTCCCGACCTGCCACCGCCCTCCAGCCCTGTCCATAGCGAGTCCCTCATTTCACGGCGGACACACTTGCAACAAGGGCTCCTGTGTCTTCACGGGCGGGAGACGGGCAGTTTCTGAGTGCGTGTGAGGGCAGAGCGTTTGGGCCGAGTTGTTTCCACACGCCGGGAGGCGCGGGCAGGGACACGCTCCACGTCCATCACCCGCTCTGGCGGGGTCCTGGGCTCGGCTGCCAGACCCTCGGCTGGGGGTGCAGGGGCCCAGGGGCCAGGGGTGCAGGGGGCGGGGCTGGGGCACGAGCCTCAAGTGCGAGTTTTGGCCCCCCTGCCTGCCCGTCTGGCCACTCGCCTGCTTGTCGCACTGACTTGAGTCTTTGCGACCCTCCCACCGCCGTCCAGCCCTCTGGCCGGGACCCCACCTCCTGTGGGGCGTCCTGTCTCCGCCTCCCTCACTTTCCATCCTGGGACTCCGACTGTGGAGGTTGGAGGGGGCTGGTCTGTGCCCGACAATCCTGAGGGACCGAGTCCTCGGACACACGCAGGGAGGTGGCAGACGGGGCTCGGGTGGGCTGTCGGAGAGAGGGGGGCCCTGGCGGGAGGCTCAGGGGTCTGGGGAGAAGGGAGGGCGCAGAGCCCCTGCGTGAGTGGGAGCAGAGGCCGGGTGGCCGGGCAGCGGTGGGGCGCCCACGAGTCCCGGAAGCCGTGTGCGCTCCTGAAGGGTCTTCTGCGTCCACACCATCCCGGCGGCTGAGCCCCTGCTCTGTCCTGACAGCGGCCCCGGCTGCGGCTGGGGCGGGACTCTGCGGGGAGGTCCTGGGGTCAAATGTCCACTGTGTCCTCTGATCGTGGCTGGGGGTGTCTTTGCTTCTGTTCCCTCGTCAATCTTCACCCCTCCCCTGTGCAAGGGGCGGGTTGGGGGAGGTGGGGGAGGCGGGGTCTCAGCCTCTCCGCACCTGCGGGATGGCCGCAGACACGGACCACCACCCTGTGGCCCCCACCAGCGGTCCGCCGAGACCCTGGCCCAGGAGGCTTGCACAGAACAGCGGGTTCTGCCCTGGGGACCCCCTCGGGAGGGTTCAGTCAGGGCCTCCAAGCCTCACAAGGAGACACGGATCCTTGATATTTTAACAAAAAGTCTTCCGTTGATCTGTGTCCCCGAATATCATTTCCGAAGCAACGAGCTGGTTTTTCGAGGGGCCCTACCCTGTCCCAACCACTCACCATATTGACTCATCAGCTTTATCAGCTGAGTAACTGATGAATTAATAATCCCAAATAATGGATGGTCTCCGGAATGTTGGCGCATCTCTGTGGGATAAATGAAAGGCAGAGCCGAGTCGGGGAAGGAAGAGGTCTCCGGGCTCATTAATTTAGCAGTCTGAGCGGAGTCGGAATTTCAGCCTGAATAAATATCGGGAGTCTGCTCAGGCCCCCGAGGTCTTTGAAGAAGTCAGTTATTGAAAGGCTTGTGTGGAAAGCTTTTAACCCGGCGTAATTACCGTCAAGCTCACCCCCGTTTGACTTCCATTAACCCGGGGTCGGAGCAATCCGCCCGCCGTCATTAGCCCGGGTTAAGTGAGTTTGTTTTTTTATAAACGTGTCCTCGCCACATCCACGCAGCCGACAGCGACATGCTGCTGGCCGGGAGCCGCCACCAACCTCGTCCTGCGCCGGCGGGCCCCCGGGGGGCTGGACACCCTGCCGGCCTCCTCTGGGCTCAAACGCAAAGCGTCGGCAGAGAACTCAGCACGCACAGGGGCACGGAGTCCCGTTCACGTGGGGACTCTGAGTACGACCACGGGCTGTGCCTGTGTGGACGTCCTTACAGTTGGCGAGGTGTCACCGTTATGACAAACCGGGTCAAGCTTGCACGGGGTCTCCCCACTATTGCTTGTGAGTATCTTCCCTGTGCAATTGTCTCAATATAAAACGTTGGTCCCCGTAACCCTAAGTGGGATCCTGATGGGCCCAAGCATTTCAAATTTCCCTCAAGATCCTCCTGAAAGTACTTTCAGGGGAGCCCGTTGAAATACAAACTATGTGAGTAAATGCAAATAAACCCTAAGCAGGAAATCTGCCCTGAAGGTCTCACTCTCTTACTTCCGCTTGACTGTATCCACAGGTCACCAAACGAATGTGTCTATTTTTTCTAAATGTTTTTTATGTTTATTTATTTTTAAGAGACAGAAAGAGCATGAGAGGGGGAGGGGCAGAGAGAGGGAGACACAGAATCTGAAGCAGCTCCAGGCTCCGAGCTGTCAGCACAGAGCCCGACACGGGGCTCGAACCCACGAACTGTGAGATCATGACCTGAGCCAAAGTCAGACGTTTAACTGACTGAGCCACCCAGGGGCCCCACAAGTGTCTGGTTTTGGGACATTCCAGATGGAACGGGACCCGCAAGCACCGCCCTCTGGTCAGGCGGTGGCTGCCTGCTTGACCAGTAGCTTCCTGGGCGCAAGGCCCCGCACAGCCGCTCACAGGGTGGCTGAGCCACTTTGAGCCACAAGGCGGAGTTGACAAGTGGCCACAGAGACCCTCTTGGACCACAAAGGAGAAAAGTTACTGCCGGGCCCGGACAGGAAAAGCTTGCTGACCCCGCGTGGGAACTTTAGCCCCTGGCGGCGGCTGGGGTGGGATTTTCCGGATTTCTCACTGTTCTGACAGATGAGGTTTTACCACACTGTTTACCTCCCGGCAGCGCTCCCTGGAATGCAGGCGGGGGGCTGGGCTCCCCCTGCCCTCGGGAGGCTCAGAATCTGGCTCCAGACCCCACCTGGCTCAGGTTTGATGCCCGCTCCCCGCCGTATACGTGCGGGCTCTGCTCCCCCCTCCCCCAGGGGCAGAGATGGGCTCTCCCAAAGGGGCCGGGGTTGGAATCCGGGGCTCAGATGGGGTCGTGGGGCAGAAAGAAAGAGAGAAGAGGAGAGAAGGGAACGGAACCAAAACAGCCCTTCCAACTCCAAGGCAGAAGAAACCGAGATCAAGGAAACATAGAGAAGAGAATACACTTCTTCACACGGTGAGGTCGGTACCTCTGTACCAGCAATCGCCGTGCATTTCATCAAATTGCATGTGATTCGAAGGTACAGACGCCACATGATGGAATGTTTAAACGCTTTGCAAGAGGTCTCAGTAGAACAGACGTGCACAGCGTTTACAGATAAAGGGACTGAGAAGCAAGGCCTCGCAGAGCAGCCAAGTCAGCGCCGGGCAGGCCCGGGTTTACGGGGCGCGTGAGGCTGAGGCGGCGGCTTACAGTACGAGGAGACGGAAGTCTTGTCAACTCACATTCCCCGAGTAAACTTCTATAAGGAATGATGAGAAGGGGTTACAACCACCGACGTAAAAGGTGAGTTTTATACACACTAACTTTCTAGGTGAAGCAAATAAAAGGTACTTTTTCTTCCACAGATTTGGATAATGGAGGGGACACACTGAGAAGGCAGAGGAGTGGGGGTGTTTGTCTACACGTTACACACACCGGTTCTAGACTCCCCACAGGTATGTGTCAGACATTTGCAAATTCACCCTGTAACCGACACTGGTGAAACCCTAATATATTTTTAATTTTTAAATGTATTTTTATTATTTATTTTTGAGAGACAGAGAGAGACAGCATGAGCAGCAGAGGGGCAGAGAGAGAGGGAGACACAGAATCGAAGCAGGCTCCAGGCTCTGAGCTGTCAGCACAGAGCCCGACACGGGGCTCAAACCCACGAACCGTGAGATCATGACCTGAGCCAAAGCCAGACGCTTAACCAACCCAGCCGCCCAGGCACCCCATCCCTTTGCATTTTTTTTTTTTTTGAGAGACAGAGACAGCGTGAGCAGGGGAGGGTCAGAGAGAGAGGGAGACACAGAATCGGAAGCAGCTCCAGGTTCTGAGCTGTCAGCACAGAACCTGACGTGGGGCTCAAACCCACAAACCGTGAGATCATGACCTGAGCCGAAGTCAGACGTTTAACTGACTGAGCCACCCAGGCGCCCTGAAACCTTAATATTTTCATGGACATAATTTTTCTCTGATTACTGGAGAGTAAACACAAAATGAGTAGAGAAATAGTTTTGGGAAATTAAAAATTTGTTTCTACGTAAATGCAAGTGTCACGGGAAACAGCGTGACTGGCAGACAGTGCGGGCTCACCTTGCAGCAGCAGGAGGCGTGAGGCTGAATCAGCACTTGGGGTTCACAGCTTTCCGTGGCTCTGTGAATGCAAATGAGTAAACGCTCAACTCTGGCATATGGTAAAATTAAGATAAACCTAAAGAAAGTAAAAGAAAATATTAAAGATGGGAGCATAAATCAATACCTTACAATACCTTATAAAAAATCAGTTTCAACAAACGCAAAGTTTTTCATTTAAGGAAAAAGCAAAAACTCTGTTGATATGACTGATAAGAAAAGAAGAAAGAGCCTATGTTGGGAAAAGTGAATGTAACTTACGAAACAGAGACGTTTAGGGGCGCCCGGGTGGCTCAGTCATTTAAATGTCTGACTCTTGATTTTGGCTCAGGTCATGATCGCACCGAAGGGGGGTTGAGCCTCGTGTTGGGCTCTGTGCTGACGGCCCGGAGCCTGCTTGGGACTCTCTCTCCTTCTCCTTCCGCCCTCCTCACTTGTGCTCAGTAGCTCACTCTCTCTTTCCCTCTCTCTCAAAATAAATAGACTTTGAAACAATAGAGAGATATTTAAACTTAAACAGAAGACTGTGAGCGACTTTAGACCAATAAATAGACATGTCTGGCTCAAATCAGATAATCAGTTAAGATCAGAACAGAAAAATCATTAGCTCCCTCTGGTGTGTACAAGGAAAGCACGTGACAAAATTCGATACTCGCCTGTGATGACTCAGCAAACTTGGCAGCTCAAAAAATACACATATTGTATTTAAAGATGAAACTACATGGGGTGCCTGGGTGGCTGTCAGTTAAACATCCGACTTCAGCTCAGGTCATGATCTCACAGTTTGTGGGTTCGAGCCCTGCATCAGGCTCAGAGCCTGGAGCTGCTTTGGATTCTGTGTCTCCCTCTCTCTCTTTCTGCTGCTTCCTCACTCATGCTCTGTCTCTCTCTCTGTCTCTCAAAAATAAATATAAAAAATTTTAAAGAAATAAGGATGAAACTACAGAGGCATCTCCTCTTATGTTGAGAACAGCATAAGCATGCTGACTGCAGCCCTGGGATGTAACATCGCACCGGAGAGAGGGAGGCCCTGGCCGAAGCAATGAGACAGGAAAAGTTACATACAAAGTAGAAGACTTGAAAAGGAAGCATTGAAGTCACCAAGTTTGCAGATAACAAACAACAGAAAATTATGGGGGATTTACAGAAAATGACTGGAACTGAAAAGTGAATCCAAAAAAGGTGCTGGATAAATTTCTGTGCACAAAATCAGAACAGCTCCTCCATGCTATTTGTAACAAAATGGAAATGATAACAGAGGAAAGGAAACATATTTGTAATATCCTGGCTGCCGGAGGAGAGCTGACACCGTGGGGCCGGTGGAGAAACACGGAGAAACACGCAGGGGACGCGTCTTCACACCCCAACTCCTTGTTTCTGAGCGATTTTCTTCACCATTTCCCAGCCTTCTCAGGATCAAAGTTACCTTGCACTTAAACCACTCTTAAATATAAAGATAGAACACAGAACAAGGCCTTTAGGACAAAATGTAAGTTAAATGTCCTGTAGTGCTTTGCACCCGAGCCCGGGGCGGGGGGGGGGTCACACGAAATGCCGCCTCGGTCTCTCTCGCGTGGTGCGTGGCGGATCACACGGATGTTGCTGACAATATTTACAATGTCCGTAAGGTAACCAGGCCCAGGAAGATCCTGACACAACATACACATGATATCTATGGAATAATAACACAGTTCATGGCAGACGTAGAAGAAGACCCAAAGCAATGGAGAGAGAAGTGCTGTCTGCAGATTAGAAACCTCCATATTGTAAAGCTATAAAACTGAAACATAATTCCAACCTGGTTTCTGTGGAACTTGGAGATCACAAGCCCATGTGATGCTGGGAAGGCAGACGGGGCCCTTTGAAAGAAGTGAGTCTGAGTCCAGCGAACAGCTGTATCTTCCTGTAAAGAATCAGTAACTAAGGCAACACGTGTGGTCACTGTCTGTTCCGCTTTCCTTCTCTACAAAGAGAGGTCGGAGGCAAAAGTGGCAAAATGTTAATGTCTGTTTAATCTCGATACAAGTAAAGGAGATCCTCTCTGGATCTTCAAACTGCTTCATTATTTCAAGGGTGCTTTTAGGGAGGGACGCTGGTCCTTCGGTCCTCACCTGTCTGCCTCACTCAGAGCCCAGCCGTGTCCCGCCCGCGCACGTCCTGTTCTGCTTCCCCTCGATGGCCTCTGCTCTGCGAGCTGCGTGGGTGGCTCCATCGGGCCCGAGCTGCATGGTTCCGTCCCTGCGCTCGGGCGCCCAGACCTCAGCTCCTCTGCTCGAGCTCGGGCGCCCCCGTCGTCTCCCCACAGCGGGGCTTCGGTTCCGAGACTGTGCGTGAGCAAGCTGGCCTGGTCACTTGCTCGTGAAGACGAGGACTTGTGTTCAGCTTTCAAAACGTATGACAAGGAAGTACATTCACAAGCTCTAAGCCTTGAAAGGAAAGCACTGACTCCACCGTGTTTGCAGATAACAGGTGACAGAAAATTCTGGGGAACCTTACTGCACCTAGCTGTACGCTCCTAAAATCTCCATGGCAATACTGGTAGGCCGCTCTCCTTCTGGAACTCCGCCGCTGCCCGTCAGGAAGATGTGTTCCTAACCAACCCTCCCACCCCACCCCGAGCTCGGGGATAGACATGGGGCTTTGGGATCGTCTCCATGGTCAGAAAACAGCTGAGACGGTTCTGAGCACAGAGGGCACCACGGTGCCTGCCTGACTCGCTCTCGGCCTGCTCTGACTTAGGACCCCAGTCAGGAGTGAGGAGGCCAGGCCCCCACCGCTCTGGGGATGCACAGCCGCCCCCGGCACCTGCCTCTAGGCCAGCAGGGAGGGCGGCCCTCAGCTGGACCGTCCCGTTCCGTGAGCTGCCCTGTCCACACCTCAGACAGACAGGACGTCCCACGGAGCCCAGACCTCAGGCAGGGGCAAAATAAACGCACTGTCAGCCCCGTTGTTGGCAAGGTGGCTTTGCACTTGATTAGTGGTACAGGGAGGGGTGCGGTCACCTAGACGTGGCAGAGACAGAGATGCCCCTCAGAACAGGGGCCCAGAGGGCAGAGACCCAGCTGACCTTCAGAACAAGCACCCAGAGGGCCAGAAGCTCTTGCTGCTGGAAGCCAGGGGGCCCTGAGGAGGCCGGAGGTGAGGTTCAGCGCTAAGCACCCCGGAGACCCCACCGCCGTGCTGGAGCCCCCGCAGCAGTGACCGCGTGGAGAGACCCCCCGCCCGAACTCCGCGGGAAAGCTGTGAGGACCGCGGGGGAGGACGGGGACCTGCAGCTGGGGGGCCCCGGCGAGGGAGAGCGGATTCCCACGTCTCAGAGGGTGACCAGCAGCCCCGGCAGGATGAGCGCATGGTGTAGACTCGGCTGGAGCCTGATTCTAGCTTCTTTGAGATTTCAAGGACACTGACCCCGGGGAGGAGGGACCTGGTGTGTCGGGAAGGTGGCCGTCCCTGAGGCCAGCGGTCTGCCCGAGGCCACGTGGGTGATCGTCCCCACCGCCTCCCTGTGCCTCCCCTCGACCCCTGCTCCACCCGGCTGAGCCATGGTCTGCAGACACCAGCCTGCTGTCTCCCCAGGTTGCCGGTTCCTGATTAAGCACTTTCCTTTGCTACACACACTTGTCCTCGCACCAGCTTCGGGCCACCAGCGGCCAAGCTGGGCTTTCGCTAAGGGTTTTGTGAGTCGCCTGCGCTGTGGGTGCCGCGTCCTTGCCCGCCCCCAGACCTGGGTGTGGGTTCGCCTTCTCGTGGGGCAGGAGCGGTTTTCTCTGATGTCAGAGGCCCCGTCTCACTGTTTATGGCGATTCTGTTGGAGCCGACTGCTGTGCAGGCCAGACGGGTCTCCGGAACGGAACCGCCAGCACAAGGTTGCGTCAGAAAGTTCCCCCCGGAGACTCCCGGGTCCCCGGCGCAGGGCTGAAGCTGCCGGGAGCCATCGGCAGGCGGGCGCTCACGCTGCACTCGGACCCGTGCTCATTAGCTGGGTGAGGCCTGGGGCGGCGCACAGGCCCTGAGCCTCTGTCCCCGAGACGCGGAGCCACGCGGAGGCTGCCGTAGATCAGGGCCCGCGTCTGGGCAAAGCCCCCTCACGTGGTGGAGGGTTCAGCGGTGCCTGGTGAGCCAGCCTCACTCCCGCTGGCCTCCGGGCACCTGCTGCCCCTGCGCTGGGGGGCAAGCCCCCGGAATCCGGACTCCGTGCCCCGCTGGGCGGGCAGGGATGGGCTCCCAGGGGCATGGGGGTGGCTGGACGCCTGATACCCACACGGACCGGACGCCAAGCTGATGCCGTCCCTGGCGCGTTGTCAGTCCCCGTGCTCACAGCCCTGGGGGGAAGAGGGGCTGCCTGAGGCTGCACTCGGGGGCAGAGCGGACAGCCGGGGCTGGGAGGCCGGCCCTGCAGGGCAGGCCCACTGGTTCCGCTGTTCTGCTTCCTGTTTCCACCAGACATTGAGGAAACACCTAGCCATTGGCCTTGACTGTGAGCTTTCTACCACCATCCCTGAGGCCGAGCCGGGTGCCGAGTGGGGACAGTCCGCCCTTGTGGAGGCTCCAGTGACAGGACTGGCTTCACCACATGGGGGCGCAGGCACGCCTCATGACCCAGGTCCCCTCCATCCCTGCACCCCCGCCGTGTGGGGCTGCACCAGTCCCGGGTGCCCCCGGAGCTGAGGGCGGGGCAGGAAGCAACCTCCCAAGGTCACAAGGCCAGGGCTTCGACGCTCTCCCCAGGACCTCCTGTCGGAGGCGGCGGCGGGGGCAGGGAAGACACTCCTACCCAGAAGTCCCCGGGCCACAGGCGTGTCATAAAGCCCGCATGCTGAGGGGCCCTCCGGGGACGTGTGGTGACTCTCACGGCAGGAGCTGGATCCCAGGGCTCCAGGCCGATCGCGGGCCGTGTGCACAATGAGAGCACAGGTGACGGACGGTGTGGTCAGAGAAGGCGGGGCGGCCCGTCACCTCTGGAGCCGGTGCCCTCACTGGCCTTGCCTTGGGCGTGTAAATGCGGTGCCGGGGGCTGAGGGCTCCGAGGGCTCCGGCTTCCGTGTAACCCGCCCTTCCCCCCGTGAAGTTAGGACCAGGCATGGGGTGCGCGTGAGCAAGCGCATCTGTGCAGACACAGCTGTGGGCTGGCCGCCACGGGGGCCCAGCGGCGGGGCGCGGCCTCACGCGGGTCCTGCAGGTTCCGGAGTGCCTCTGGCGCCCGGCACTGGGCACCGGGCTGGGGCGGGAAGAGCGGGGTGTGCGGAGTCACACACTCGAACACCGTTGAGTGCGCCCACTTCAAGAGATGGATTTGCGTCTTCTGCCGCGTGTCTACACCCACGTGTGTCTACACCCACGCCCCCATCACCCCCAGCGATGGCTCGGGGCCTTCCTCGGCTGCTGAGATGGACTCCGCCACGGCCACCGCCTTCTTTTGCCCCTTCTGCGTGCTGACTCGGGACCTTGCGTGTTTTTCCTAATCCGAATGGAGTCACCGTGGGCACGCCTGACCACGTCTCCTCTGGTTGCTCCTGGAGCGGCTGGACCGTGTGCTGGGCGTGCTGTGACTTCGGCCGTCCCCCTCCCCGCAGCCGCGGCCAGAGTCCCCACTGCTCCGTGTTCGCTGACACCCCGCCTGGTCGGCTGCTCTATCTGCCCTTTGGGTCAGTGGGTTACGACCTCCCCTTGGGGTTTCACGAGCGAACCCCGGCCAGGACAGACGCCCCGGGTCTCTCCGCGGCCGGCCGGCCGGTGTGGCTGACGCCTGTTTCTGAAAGCTGCATATTTCATGACTGACTTTATTCATTTCCTGCATCAACAACGCGCCACAGGCCGAGGACATGCCCTCAGACTTCGGCCGACTCCCGGTCCTGGAGGCCGGGGGTCCCAGCTCCTTCCTGCCGTGTGGACGGCTGGGGTCCCCATGGGCCTTCCCCGTGTGGCTGTCCCTTCTCAGCAGGATGCCAGCTCCATTACCCAGGGCCCACCCGGAAGACCCCATTTTGCCTCCGTTTCGGTTTCAAAGGCTTGGTCTCCACGTCTTTCTGAGATGCTGGTGGTCGGGGCCTCGGCACACACGTGTGGCGGACACAGCTGAACCCACAACGATGACTGAACTCTGAGCCCTGGAAGGGGGCGTCCACGGTCCACAGACACGACACCGCCGGCCCCGCCGGGGTCGCCGCTGTTCCTGTGTGTGTCGGGGGCCCCGGGGGACCGCAGGGACCCTGTGTGCTGGTGAAGGGCGCCCCCACCGGCCTCCTATGCGGCCCCTGGGGGCTCCCTCCTGTGAGGGTGAGCATTCGGGACAAGGGAGCAGAAGCGCCATCTGGGAAACCGATTTGGGGCAGAACTGAGGCTCTGGCTGCTGCAATGGTTCATCTCTGCCCAGGTGACTGGATCAGCTCCAGGATAATCTAATCTGGTGAAGACATCTGTCAGCCCACTGCTGTGCCGTCCAGCCCGGCTGTGGGGTCCCCGAGGCCGGAGTCGTCCAAGGGCCCCCTCCCGCCCCCACGTGGGGGCCCCAGTGCCCAGCACCGCCCCCCGGGCCCCGAGAGCCGCAGAGAACGCGATGTGCTCCTGCCCCCTGGGGCCCGGGGGCCAGAGTCCCCCTCCCCCGGCTCTAAGCCCCGGCCCTGACCTGTTGCAGAGGCCCAGACTTGATTTTAAATAATACAATTAAAAATTCCACCTCTGAAACATGGTAATTGTAATCTGTCTCAGCTCTAAGTGTAATTATATTAAACTCGATTTTTCCTCAAATATGCATTCTAATTCAATTTTCCTTTTTTTCTCTTCTTAACTAAATCTATTATCATTCCCTCAGTTAAATTATGCTTATTTAATCTTTGATGAGACCTTTCACTGGCAATCAGCTGTTTTAAATGAATGCCCCCAAGCCTCGGGGGGCCTGGGGCTCAGCTCTGGCTCCGGAGGCTGGGGGAGGGGTGCGGGAAGCTGGGAGCCAGCAAGGGGCTGGGGACCCCTGCCCTGGAGGGGACCACGCGGGAGACTGGGGCGCACCCGGCCCTGCCCTCCCACCGCGGGTGGCCCGGAGCCCGCCGCCCCCCGCCCCCCAAGGACGCAGACTCGGGCGCCTCTCCCGGCAGAACTCCCTCGCAGGAGAAAATAATTACTGCAGAAAACCAGTGTTGACCTCAGTGATTTTCATTATAATATTACTTAATTAAGTATAAATCCCGTAGGCTCACAGCTTTCGTGCAGACATTAAACCAAACCCATGCATGAATTAAAAACAAAAATAATCAACAAATCAAGTGCAGTGCAGGCCCTCGGTTCGGAGACCGGCCCGGTCCGAGGCCACCGTTCCCCGGGCGGGTGCTGCTGGTCGGTGTCGCCTTCACCCGTCCCGCCTGTGACCCGGGGGCCTCCATACCTCCCCCCACCTCGTTCCTTCGCCTGGAACCTCGGAGTGGGGTGTCCGGGTGTGTGGGACACACAGGAAAGTCGCTCACTGGTCCCCACCCCACCGCAGAGCAGCCAAGGGAGGCCCTGGGACACGGGGCGGCCCGGGGCTGGAGGACAATGTAAAGCAGACGTGTGGGGGCCCCTCGGAGACCCCGAGCTCCTGCTGTCCTGCAAGGGGTGCGGCTGGTGGGCAAGTGCAGCCAGGGGCTTGTGGCCACCCCTGCCGTGTCCAGCGGGACAGGTCCCGTCCACTGCCTCTCTGGGGACCCTGGCCCCGGGCTCAGGGGCATGGCTGCACGACTCAGTGCGATCTCGCCGGCCGGGTGACACCCAGGCGATCCCGAGGGGGCAGTGACTCCAGAGAGACTCAGCTGATCCCCCCGAGCCTCAGTTTCCCCGACTGTAGGTCGGGCACAGTGAGCCCAGCGATGGCACAGCAGGTCCTGGGGGTGTTCTTTCTTTCCTTCCTTCCTTCTCTCATAAACTCACTCCAGGGCCTCGAGTCAGCCGAACACCCTTTTCAAACTATTCAGTCTACACCTCTTTAGTGCAGAGTTCACTGTCCTGGGACCTCAGATCACCTGTCTGAGCGCGGAGTCCCCTCCCCCTCCCCCACGCCTGTCTCTGAGGTTGCAAAGCGGCAGTGCCGTCCGGGGTCCCTGGCGCCGCTCAGGGGAGAAGCTGGGGCTCCGTGTCCCGCCGGCCCCGCCCCCGGGCTGGTGCCGCCTGCCCGTGTGTCACACACCTGGCCGCAGGGTGTGCAGCACTGATCCTGGCAGGACGCTGCTGTGGAGTGAGGCCAGGGCCACGTGTGGGCACAGACAGGGAGACTGGCCTGCGCCCGTCACGGGTGGGTGTCCCGGGGCCCTGGCCTCCGCACTCCCTGAGGACTAGCTCGTGAGCCAAATGCCAACAGTGCCACAAAACTGTCGCTGTGCTGGGACGTCCAGAGACCGCGGACATCGGGAGGGCGTCCCCTGGGCTGCTGGCGGGGGAAATGCAGGCGGGAGGCAATGCTGCATCTCGAGCAGGAATTCCTAACTCTCGAGGAGCCCTCAGGTTTTCCTCCCAAAGCCTTCAACTGATCAGATGAGGCCCACCCATACCACAGAGGGTCACATCTGACCAGAGTCAGCTGATGTCGACCACAGCTACACGACCGCTCCCGGCGACCCCTGAAATAGCACCTGGTTAGGCGCCCAGGCAGGTGACACAAAGCTGTGTGTCACCGCGAGTTCACCCCCCTCAGTGAGGCGCCCACACAGGGCCCGCCTCACACTCCCTCCAAACAGGGACAACAGAGCCACTCTTCCCCCTGACGTGACACAGCCACCGTGTGCAGCCTAAGGCACGGTGACCCTCCCCACAGGAGGCGATGCCTGCCCCTCCCCGTGGAGTCCTGCGAGTAATGTGGGGGCGGGCAGGTGACAGTCCTCATGCTGTGACAGAGGCCAGTGCGTCCTGTGTGACAGGGCGAGGAGGAGACAGAGGCGTTTGCTGCACACACACGCACATACCCACCCACGTGGACACACAAGGGCACACACCCCCTCGCACACACGCGCACACACACAGACACACATATACACACACACATGCACACATGCGCACACGCTCTCTCCCACATAACACACGCGGACAGCCCCTCAACCCGCCCGTGGCCCTTTGCCAGGTGGGGAGACCCAAACTTTCATCTGTCACTGACACCGAGTCCCAGGACCCCCCAGCTCCCCGACCCCGAGGGACCCAAGTCTCCACCGTGGGGGGCGCTGCCCGGCTGCACCGACCACGGCCGGATGGGAGAGCGGGGCCACGCCCCCGTGGGATTGAGGACTTGGAGGCGTCCGCGTGTTACCCCGGGGACCCCGGCTGCCACCTGGGTGTGTTTCCTGTCCGGACCCGGGCGCACGTCCCCTCAATGCAGAGGCAGTAAGTGCAGACGTGCAGTCTAAGGCTTAATCTCCACATCGTTGCAAAATTCACAAGTGGGTATTACTTTTAATTGCAAAAAAGTGCTAACCAGCGTGCAATTTTTTCAAATAATTAAAAGTGCTTTGTAATTGTGACGTTCCGAGATGCACAGCAAAAGGCTGATTATTTAAATATTGAGTCTAATTGTTCTGTGATTTACATTCAATAGACGGCCAGACGTTTCTCAGATGAGTGAAAATGTTCTGTAAAAATCAATGCATCGTGTAAGAGCTGCAGGTAGCTAGCGTGCTGTTGGGACGCGTGGTCTGGGGCGGGAAGCACAGGCCGGGACCGGCTTGCCAGGAGGGGCACCCCTTTCCAGGACAGGGTGGCCGGGAACGGCGGTGGGTCCCGAACCCGGATCTGCGGGGAGAAGGGAGAATGTCCTCACCCCTGCTCAGCCCGTGCTCCAGAACCGCTGAGCACTCGGGACGGTGCCAGCCGGGCGTCAACCCCAGCCTGGGGCCTCTGAGCTCGGAGCTCGGACCCCGGCCCGGAGTGCGGAGTGCGGCAGAGCTGCGGCGTCACCGGCGGAGGACGCACCCGAGAGCTCGCGCCGGCCTCTCGCCGAGGCCCGACGGCCCGTTGCAGTTTGTTGCAAAAACCTGTAAAACTTGGCTCTGTGCTTGCGTGCATCTGTGGGGGTGTGTGCGTGTCTGTGTGTGCATGTGTGTCTGTGCTCACGTGGACGTGCGTGGATGTGTGTGCGCCCATGCTCGTGTGTGCACCTGTCCGTGTGTGCATCTTTGTGCCTGTGCCCGTGTTCAGGGTGTGCCCCTCAAGCACGCAGTCCCAGTGGCCCCACGGTCTCATCTGGACCAACCCCCAGACATGGCCGCGCTCCCTCAGGGATGGAGCGTCCAGGCTGCATTCTGGCTCCACCCAGCCTGGCCCAGCCCTGCAAGGACGGCCCTGGGTCCCAGGTCTGCACCCCCGGGGTGACCCCCGCCCAGTGCAGGGCAGAGTCTGACCCTGCAGGCTGGCCTTGGGGGCACGTGCCAGCAGCCTGGGACCCAGGACCGGGGAGCCCAGGAAGTCCGTGCTGCACTTGAAACCCCGGGACCCCAGGCTGTCCCCTCCGTGCTCCGAGTGCTGAGCTGTCCCTCCCTGAAGACAGGTCTCCCGGGAGCGGCTGCCCCTCCGGCTGGCTGGGCCCCTGATGGTAGTTTATCTCCGTCCCTTCGCCCCACACCCCTTTCCCATGGCTCACTCTGCCTTCCCTTCCCTTTCCCGAGCCTTCTCATCCGTCAGCAGGTCGTTTTTATAAATATTTCTCACCTCTCTGCTCACTCTTCAAGTTCAGAGTCTGACAGTGAAGGGACAGCACATTCGGGAACCACCTCTGTCCACCTCAGAGAGGGTGGGGACGCTTCGCCTGGACGAGGCCGGCGGCAAGCTCAGCAGGCCAAGGAAGTCCCCGCGTGCGCCCTGAGGGGCTTTGGGAAAGTCAGGGGACAGAACGGGCGGCAGGGACCCTAGCTCTGCCCCTGGGACCCTGGCTCGGCCTCTGACCCACAGCTCGGAGCCTCCCCTTCACCCCGCCCCTACTCCTCCCCTGCAGGGACCCCGCCTGTGAGGGGGAGGGGCGGATGGTGGCTCCGCCCCTTTCAGCCAACATGCCAAGACTCCAAAACCTCACGGGAAGCATCTTCCTTCTCAAACAGTCCCTCTTAAAACACTCACTGTCACGTGAACAAAAATGAAATATGCCCATCTAATTTAGTAAAGTTCCACCCAAACTTAGACATCAGATGTTTTATTAATATTTTCTATCATCCTTACAAAGTTAAACCAGCCATGAAAATTACCTTCAACAGAAAGAAAAAAGGCTGAAAATGTGTTCATTTGCGGGAGTGGCCGAGCAGCCGGGCAGGTAATTTAATCACAAGTGACGGAGGTGAGCTGCGTGCACGTCCTCAGACGCAAACGCTGACGCGATCCTGGGGGAGGGAGGCCGAGCGGGCGAGCCGGGGGCAGACACACGGACGCGGTCCCAGCAGGACAGACGGACGGAGCTGGGCTGAGGCCACCGACACGACCGCTCACACAGCCAGATGCAGGGTCACAACCTGTCCTGCTGAGCCACAGGCAGAGCCCAGGACGCTGCCAATCCTCCTCTCCCCTCCCTGCTCTCCTCCCCCCTACCTGGACTCCTTCTACCTTTCCCTCCTCCCACTCCCTCCTCCCCTCTCACTCCTC
>PJEM01018639.1:0-18194 GCA_004023845.1 Helogale parvula | reverse complement strand
AGAGACCAAGACACACACACACACACACACACACACACACACACAGACTGTGAGCAGCAGGGGGTGGGGGGACAGAGAGAGAGGGAGACCCAGAATCCAAAGCAGGCTCCAGGCTCTGAGCTCTCAGCATGGGCTCTTAGTTACCACAACACCTGATCATGACACACAGAAAATTCCTTTGAGGAGACACAAAGTCTTTGTTTGTTTTAGTCAGATTACTGAAAAAGGTCACGAAAGACCTTTCATTATCTCTTACGGAGAGCAGGCCAGTTGTCCAAGAAAACTTTGTCCTTCCTTTTTTTTTTAATTATTATTTTTTAATTATGTTTTTATTTTTTTTAACTTTGTCCTTTCAACAAAGAGAAAACTGAATTCAAATTTTGTACTAATTTTAGTTCTGAAAGTAAAACTCAGTTATTTAAATTCATTCCAATCTTAGTCCAGATCACACCTATAATTCCTTTCCCTTTTATTTCCACTAGTTTTAATCACACATATTAAACTTTTAGCCCTTAGCATCTTTGAATTTTTCATGAAAATTAAGAAATATGCAGTAATGAACTTTTACATTAGCTTCTTATTCTTTGCTTTATAACTTCTAGAAACATGTGGGTTTTCATGGAAAATTTCTCAGTGTGGGATAAAACATGTTTAGTGCTAGACCCAAATAGCTTTAATTCTCCACAAAAGGAAGGAAATGTGGATAAATCTGTATGTAATAATGTTTCAGTATTTTATCTTCCTAGGAAATGATCTGGATAGTACATAAATTTAACTTAGCAATACTTGAACATTTTAGGTTATTAATATATTAGGAGAAACTGTTTCAAAAAATGTTCCTAAAACCTTTTTATGTTACTTATATCTACCTAATTTACTTATTGTTAACAACTACGTTTAGATTACCTACAAGCACTTCCTTACACATGAGACAACATCAGTCATTATCCTGCGTTATTTTTCTAAGTGACAAGAGTTTGTAACAAAGACATCACGCGCGTGGCTGATTACTAAGCCCAGATGGAATTGCAATGCTGTTGCCTCTAAAGACATGCCTAGACAAACCAGCAAACGTGTACTAGCTTTTATATCAGATATTTCCTAGATGCTGTGAACCTGAAAAGCATTTGGGTTACTTTCTACTACATTATGAGAATTTAATTTATGTAAGTGTTGATTTGTTTAAGCCAATTCAATAGAACTCTATTACAAATTAATTCTGGTATTACCATTCAGAAGTAGAAAATACCACACATCTATGACACATACATACATATTGAGGCAGGGGCAAACAGAGACTTCCTGTTTGTTTTAAAACTTTAGCCATGATGGGGCACCTGGCTGGCCCAGTCAATAGGGCAGGTGACTCTTGGTCTCATGCTAGTGAGTTCAAGCCCCACACTGGGCACGGAGCCTATAGATAAATCAGTGAGTATGTAAATAAGTAAATAAGCAAGTAAGTAAATTAAAAAATGTAGTCCCGAGGCAGGTATGACAATGTAAACTAATTTACCATAAAAGATCAGAAGACCAGAAGGATGAAAGGTTATTGAAAATTCAGGCCAATGAAAAACCCATTGGAATGAGGTACGTTTATCTACTCAGATGATTAAACCCTTTCCTATCACTATTTGTAGAGAAGACACGTGATTTTTCATTGGCCTGAATTTCAAATGACCCTTCCCCTTTTTGTTTCCCTCTAATTCCCTCACTAAAGTTTTAGGACATTGATTGTCAGAGGGACAGGGAAGGAATGTTAGTTCCTCCAGGACGTTTTCAGTCAGGACAAACATAATTCTGGTAGCACTGGGTGATCCCTCGGACTTGAGGCATTCCGAGAGACGGTGCAAAAGATATTTTCTTTTTCTTTTTCTCTGGGGCACTAGAGGCAGAGATCTGGGAGGGAAGGGACTGACTGTGGTACAAATCTTACCTTAAGCTGGCTCCCTGTTTTCTAGGATCCCACCTGTACGTCCTAAGTGGAGTTTAAAGTGTAGAGTGTAGCTGGGGCATTTATCAAAATGTGGCAAGGTTTTTGAAACTATTTTTAAAGTGTTTTATTTATTTTTGATACAGAGAGAGACAGAGCATGAGAGGGGGAGGGGCAGAGAGGAGACACAGAATCTGAATCAGGCTCCAGGCTCTGAGCTAGCTGTCAGCAGAGCCTGACGCGGGGCTCGAACCCACAAACGTGAGATCTGACCTGAGCCGAAGTCGGAGGCTTAGCCGACTGAGCCACCCAGGCGCCCCTGAAACTTATTTTTATTTTAGTTTCCTCTTGGCTGTCTCAAGGGAGTCATATGGCCCTTTACCCTTAAATCCCTCATAGTCTTGCCAACACTGGGAGGGGCCTGATGCTGGGCCTTCCTTGGAGGGTAGATATGGGAGTGTCAGTAAGGCCATCAGGTTGGCTGACTGTGTATAGGCTTTGTTCAACATCTTTCACAAGTCCTCAGCTATGATCAGGAATGGTGACCACCTGACTTGTTTTCTATCTTGTTATTAATCCATTAATCTCAGAAGGTAATCTGTGTATTACAACCTTTTGAGGATCCCCCTTGTATTTAGGAAATTCTTTAACTATGGTGTCTAGATCAGCATTTGTGCAAGGAGAGAACATGGACTCTGGGGACAGAACCGAGGACCGCAGTTTCCAGTCACGTGGGGGAGTACGGTCCACACTGCCAGCAGTCCCCCGTGTGGAACTAGCGATTTCAGACAAATGGGCAACGTTGGAAAGCAAGTGAGATCGGGAGCTCAAGGCAAGGAGGGCAGAGCCTAGAACTGGAGGAACTCACCCAGGGTCCTTGGGAAAGGCGACAAAGACAAGTCAGACAGGGGCTCCCGGGTGTCACGCCTGCATTTCTCCTTGTCCCTGAATGCCTTCGGAAGTGCAGTTCAGATCCACTGTTCCTCTGCCAAATCTGCAAATTACAAAAACTCAACTGACTAAGGTTTTGAGACCTAATGGACCTTATTGAATGATTCATGGAGTCTCTCTGGCAAGAGAAAGGAGGTCTGAGGAGCTGTACAGGCAGGAAGACTTTTGGAAGCAGAGGGGGATAGAATGGGTTATTTCTGGCTAGGGTGGTTCACCAATAGTGGGCAGGCAGTTACCTGACTGGTGATGCCCAGAGCATTCCAGAATGAGCACTTAAGACTACCTTCCTGGGTGGATTGTAAGTGCAGTTAAGTTAGGTGCTAAGTCTTGGTTTGCTAAGGTGAGGCTTAGTGCCAGTGACTGCACTGCCTGTTATCACTTTTCAAAGTCACATGAAGTGTTTTTGAAGTAAAGTGAGTTGCAGATAATCCTTGAATTAGTGTTGATAAACATTATTTCTGCAGCGTAAGAAAAATAATTCTATTCTGCCGACGTACAAAGTTTAAAATTAATGACCAAACCAAAGATTTCTTCCCTCACCACCAAAGTATTTAAAATAGTACAATTGTATTTAATACAGGTGCCAAGAAACTTCTATGGGGAAAGGAATAGTCTTCTCAACAAACAGTACTGGGACAGCAGGAGAGCCGCATACAAAGACGGAATTTAGACCTCTACTTTACGCTACACAAATTAACTCAGGATGGATTGAAGGGTATCAGAATGGGACCCCAAAATATGTCTCTGTGGCATAAGGATGATTTGAACTGATTATTTCTGAGAGAAAGCACTCAGGAAAGAAGCCCTAAAAAACAGTAGAATTGATCTGTAATCCCTTTTGTCAGGGAAATCTCCATTTGTAAGTGTCTCTTCCTCTGAACCAGAATGAGAATGATTCCAAGTCATTAGAAACTCTTATCACTGGAGAAGGCAGGGATTGAAACCTGGGTAAGTATCTTACCTTTGTTTTAGGTGTTTTTCAAAATAACAGGTCATTACTGGGCCCCGCCCTCATGTCCAACTGTCTCTTTGTCTTCAGTCAAATGGTCTCCTTCTTTAAAATATTTAAGACTGTTGACCTTAGGGAAATACACGTGAAAGCCACCCTGGGATGCCACTTCCCCCCTGTGGCTAGCATAATAAAAAAAGAGGGACCCAGTGTCAGTAAGGACCCAGAGAGATGAGAGCCCCCAGGCGCTGCTGGTGGGAAATGGCACAGGCCCTTTAATACAGTCCAGCAGTTCCTCAGAAACATAAACCTAGAGTTCCCTTCCCACCCAGCCATTGAACTGCTAAGTAACTACCCAGAAGACAGGAAAACACCTGTGGATGCAAAGTCTTGTGCACAAATGTACAGAGCAGCATTATTCACAAAGTGGTGCGACTGCATAGGACAAATTCAAGAAATTGAAACAAATCAAGATTGCATTTGTACAGGATAAGCAACATTTTCCGCAGTTTTGTTTCAAGTCGGCAAGACTAGGCTAAGATGTACCTCAAACAGGTTGTTTGGAAGTAATTAAGAGTAGAAGAATAGAAACAAGAGCCATTGGAGACCCCCATTGATGAGGCCAGACTGAAAACGGAAGGGGTTGAAAAGGAGGGTGGGCAGAGGGGCTCCGTTGTTTCCCTGGAGGAACCATTGCCGTGGGTGGGGTGTGTGAGAGAGACCCTGACTACCGAGAACTTCGCTGGGGTCCTCTGTGGAGGTCAGGGAGAGGGAACAAAGGGGTGAAAGCAGAGAACCCGCTTTGCCCTTCTGACCCAGAGAGGCAGCATGGTGGGAAAGCTGATAGTGTAGACACGAGGAAGAGGAGGAATTGTAATCTCTGTCAGCCAGCTCCTGGTGACTAGGAAGCCTTGGACCCACGTCTGGAGACTCCATTCTTTATTCCAACTTGGTAGTGACTTTGTAAGAGGCTCCACTATAACGTGCTGGGAGCACCCATTCTGGAGCTCTGGTCGCAGGGATTCTGAACTTCATGCTACTGTTGGCACAGATGCAAGGACTAACCTCCTATATCCGCATTCCCTTCCCAAACCTCGATGCTTGGAACCTCAAAGAACCCGAGCATTTCAAAAGCAAGGTAGACCGGGTGGGGGTTCCAAGTGCCCCACACGGCACTGTGGCGTATTGATTACTTTGAATTAGCGGTACCCAGGACAGCGCCATGCAAGAAGGACACTCTGCCCCACCTGGTCCCCTGAAAGCAGGTGGGAGGTCTGCCATGGGCAAGGTGGCTTCCGTGTGCCAGGAGGGCTGAAGAGGGCACCCTTAGCCCCAAAGACGGGGATTTCAGGAGAGAGGACTGTACTCGGGCTCCAGAAGCCTGTAAAAACACACCTTGTTGTTACTTCATCACTAACTACCCCACGTCCAAAACCCTTAGTCCTGTCAGTTCACAAATGTGTTGCTTCTTTGCCTAAAATGTATTAAACCTCCTGTTTCGGACCCTTCTTTGCACCTCCTGTGGTTTCTCGGGCACCTGTGTATACCTCTGGCAAACAGGCTTAAATCGGTATTCATTGTGTTAATCAGCCTTCTGATTACAGGGAGTGGAGGGGTCAGGGAGAAAGGGCGAAGAGTAGCAGGGAAAATATTTTCCTTCCCTGCAACCCCCTACGTGGGTTTTAAATGTTGGTCAGTTGATATTGTCTTGGTGTGGTCATTGTATTTCAAAATTTATGCTTCATCTTCTTTCTGCCTTGGTTCCTGAAATTTGCTGTGGAAGGGATTCAGCGGTTGCCTTGTAGTTATCTGTTACTTAATGAACTGAAATATCTGGTATTTAGTTAATATTAGCAGTGACGTCAGTTATCTGGTGTCCAGTCCCAAAATGTCTCCTTCCCTCCTTTCCTCAACTGCAGGAGAGACACCAGTGTGTGGTTCCAGTAAACACCTGTGGACCGTCCCCCCTTTTGTCTCCTGTGATCTTAGCCTGACTTTACTTACCTGACCCTGTAGTCACTGGCTGCTAAGGCTCAGAAGAGAATTTTGGATCCATATTAATGACTTTCTGCTCTGGCACATAATATTTAATTTAAAAACTGTAAGTTTTAAATAGATGGTGTGACTAGAGGTCATTTACTCTAGGAGCCTGGCCATTGAATTATCTGATTGTCTTCAAGTATTGCCTTGTTGACTAGTTCAACTATAACTAGCTGCTGTAAATTTTTCCCTCTTTTAATCCTGAGTGGTTTTGTCTGTGCACGTGCACTTACAGTAATCGTCCGTCCCACAGTTTTCTTACATTTTGAACAGGTAGCAGAGAATATGTGAAGATGATCAACTGATAACCTGACCAGAAAATGGAGTTGAACTGAAGACTTTTGTGGTGCCAGCGCCACCTGCAGGTGAGAGTGTGACTTTCCTGTGTGCCCCCAGGGGCCCTCAGCCTGATTGCTTTTCACTGGTCTTTCCAGGTTCTTACTGCAGGGATTCATGTTCACAACCCTGTTTGAGGTCAGGACTGAAGTTTGGGGTGTGGGGGCGAAGCTCTGGTGGTCGTGAGCATTAAGCCTTCCGGAAGTAGTTGAAAACGAGGAAGAATATGCAAAATTACTACAGGACACACTTTTTAGCTGGTCCAAATGGGAAGTCCTGCATTTCCGAAGAGGCAGAGGAAGAGACTTGTTAGAGCAGGAGAAGTGACCACATCCCAGAGTCTGACCAGCGGAACCCCGGTGCGGGGAGGGGGCAGGGGGCTGCGCCCGCAGCGGTTTGCAGGCACTGCAGTGAGGGGGCGCCGGGGCTCCGAGGTTCTCAGGATGCCTCACACCAGCTCTTCCAGAAATATTGCTCAGGATGCCCTTCCTTCTGCTTGAGCCATCCCTGTGAGCTGCCAAAGGCTCCTTTCCTAAGGCATGTTAGTGCCTGGGGTGTTGAATGTTTCCCAACAGGTCAGTCCATCAGTCCCCCCGCCCCCATCACGTACGGGTCAGATTTAAACAGAGATGATAGTATTTGGCATTTCCTTTCACACTTCATACTTGAACTAGCATCTCGTGCTGGGACACAGCTTCATCTTCTACAGAGAGGTTCGATCCCTTTCTGCGTCTTTCAGTAAACCCCCCTGACAGATGAAATGAATGGAAATCTGCTTGGCTGTTATGAAAAGGGGAAAAAGTACAGTGGATTATGTCCTGTGTTGACATGTGTATCTATAGGTCTCTCTATTTCTCTCAATCACTATCAGTATCTTTATCTGTGTATCTACAGTCACCCGGAAAAGGAAGACATCAAATGCTAACTGTGGGATCAGGGAGATTTTTTTTTCTTTTTTCTTTTTATCCACTTTCTACATGTCATGAATTTCCCATAAGCTGTATGCCTCCCTAATAATATTGAAATTTTCCATTGAAGGAGAGAGAAGCGTGCTGTTTCTTAAGTAGATGTCGTTGAAAGTGGAGTTCACAGTTCACCTGGCCTCCCTTCTGCTCCAGTTAGGGCCGTCCCCGCCTCCCTCTGCCCAGATCGTACACAGTGGCTTTTCAGAATTTATGACGCCTTGTATTCCTTATTTGCTCTCAGAAATCACCTACCGCCCTGACCGAAGTTTCCGCAGCCAGCCGGTAGACTGCCGAGATGAAAGAAAAGAAAGTCCCGTGCAGACGCTTACTCTCTGTCAGGTAAGAATCCGAAATAGGCTCCAGGTCTGAGCTGTCAGCACAGAGCCCGACACAAGGCTCAAACCCACAAACCATGAGATCATGACCTGGGCTGAAGTCCATCACTTAACCGACTGAGCCACCCAGGTGCCTTTAGTTTACTTTTTAAATGCCCCCCCCCTTTTTTTTTTAAGTAAACTAACCCTAAGATGGGGTCTGTACCCTCAACCCCAAGACCCAGAGTTGCATGCTCTACTGACTGAGTCAGTCAGGTGCCCTCCTTTTCTTATTTTAAACATTTTATTGGGGTGCATGAGTGGCTCAGCTGATTGAGGGCCCAACTCTTGATTTTGGCTCAGGTCATGATCCCAGGATCATGGGATCGAGCCCTGCATGGGGCCCTCTGTTTAGTGTGGAGTCTGCCTGAGAGTCTTCCTCTTCTCCTTCCCCCTGTTCATGCTCACTCTTGGTCTCTCTTTCTCATAAAATAAATAAATACATAAATAAATACATAAAATTGTATTTTTTGTTTTACTTAGTTGTAAGAGACTTAAACATTCTGAAACAATGTGTTCATTTATTTTATTTTATTTTAAACATTTATTTATTTTGAGAGAGAGAGAGAGAGTGGGAGCAGAGGAGAGATGGAGACAGAGAATCCCACCCGGGCTCTACACTGTCACCTCTGAGCCCGATGCAGGGCTAGATCCCATGACCAATGAGATCATGACCTGAGCCAAAATCAAGAGTTGGTTGCTTAACCGACTCAGTCACCCAAGGGCCTTGAAACAGGTTCATTATTCTAGAAATGTTTTGTTCATATTTCCTGTCAGTATGTGACTTTTTATTTTCTTAATCTATCACTGAACAAAAGCTTTGAATTTCTATTCATTCTGATTCATCAATTTTTCTTCTTTTGTTTCATGCTTTTTGTGTTCTATTTACGTAACCGTTGCCTATCCCAAGACTGAAAAGATTTCCTTTCTTATTTCTAGAAAATTTGTAGTTCTAGGTTTTATATTTAGATCTGTGGTATGTTTTGAGTTATTTTTATGTATTGTGTGATATTTTTGAATGTTAAATCAACCTTACATCCATGGGGTAAATGCTATACGATCATGATATTCTTTTCATTTAGCCTTGGATTAAACTTGCTAATATTTTGATTAAGCGTTTTTTGTCTGTGTGTCTCGTCAAGTTTGCATATGAGGATCCCACTGGCCTAGGAAAGCAAGCTGGCCACTGATCCATCCCTCCTCCTCTTCCTCAAACATTTGTGAACAACTGGTGGTATTTCTTCTTTGAATGTTTGATTGAATTCACCAGTAAAATCACCTGTGCTTAGAGTTTCCTTTCTGGGAAAGTTTTTGTTTTGTTTATTAAATGGATGCTATTTATTATTTTTTCTTAGTTTTTTTTTTTTTGAGAGTGAGTAAATGTGAACAAGGGAGGGACAGAGTGAGGGGGAGGGAATCCCAAGCAGGCTCTGTGCTGTCATTGCAGATCTCCATGTGGGGCTCAATTATGGTCTGAGAGAACATGACAGGCGCAAAAACCAAGAGTCAGTTGCTTAATGGACAGAGCCATCCAGGTGTCCCTCTTTTTGAGAAGGTTTTCAAGAACAGATACAGTTTTTTAAATAGTTGTACGGCTGTTTAGGTTTTCTGGGGTGTCCGACCCGCCCTAGCCAGCGAGGCGGTAAATCGGGTCCTTGGTTCCTGAGGGAGGGAGCGAAAATAGGGCAGGAAGGAGACACAGAGAGTGGGGCAAGACAAGTGTTTCTGATCAAGCCCGATTTATTAAGAAAATATCCACACCTTTATAGGGTTTGGGGCGGGAAGCTGGCCTGGGTTGGTTGCCAGGTAACAGAGTCAAATGATTATTAGAAAAAGGGGAAACCGAAATTGAAATTTCAAACACAGCATCAAAAGGAGCACCCAGACTTGCGTTTGGGATGCTGGGGAGGGGTACGATTAACACTGCATGAGCCTAAATGCAGTTGATCTTTTGTTCAATTTGGCTTCTCCTGTCTGCCTGTCTCCAATCCCGGAGTCGGGAAATACACATCCCTAGTCTGTAGACGGTTAATCTTGTTTTTCTGGTCGCACCCTACAGAGATCGACACTTCCTGCCAATAAGCTGAATCTATGCAGCTCTCCACATTGGGTTTTTTTTTTCTTGTCGTTTTTGGTAAAATTATTTTGCAAGAAATTTGCCTATCCATCTAAATTGTCAAATTTGTTGGCACAGAGGGTTTCATAGTATTTGCATCTTATCCTTTCATGCCTGTAGGGTCTGTGATGATAACCCCATTTTCATTACTACCATTGGTGATTCATAGTCTCTTTTCTTTTCTAGCAATCCATTTAAGATTTTTGTTAATTTTGTTTATATTTTCAAAGAACCACAGACTGGAGCTATGTTAATTTTGTCTGTATTCTAGTTTGTTGATTTCTACTCTTATCTCTACAATTTCTTTACTTCTATTTACTTTTGATTTACTTTGTTCCTTATAAATTCTTAAATCGGAATCTTGGATCATTCGTATTAGATCTTACTTGAATGTTTATAAAGCTTTTAAAACTATAATTTTCCTGTACTATTTGCCTGTATCCTAAACATTTTGGTTTATTTTTTAAGAATCCGGTTATTTCAAAGGAAACGTGTATATTCATACTTCTTTGGAATTCATTCCTGGATCCATATATTTATAAAACTTCTGAAGGCTGACTAGGTTGTTTTTATTAGAATTTTTTTTTATCCTGCCACAGGTTTATTTGTACAAATAGCACAGGAGGACACCAGCCCCATGCATATAGAAGCCCAGGGGTCACACCAGTCCTTCCACCCTCACACTGGCAGACAGAAGCCTCTACACTGGAGCCTTTGTGGGGGCCTGGGCACCTTTGGGAGCCTGAGCCTCAGCAGGAGCTGGAGTTGAAGCAGGAGTTGCAGCTGCAGCCTGGGCCTTGGTTTGAGCCTGAGCCTGGGCCTTGGTTTGAGGCTGACCCTTGGCCTTGGCCTTTGGCCGGCAGAGCCTGAGACCCTTGGCAATGCGGGCACGAGCACATTTCCCAAGCTTGGGGTGAGCGATGTAGGCAAGTCGATTTAGCTTGCGGCTGCCACCCTTTGGGATCTTGGGCTTGACCTCCTTGGGCTTGACGAGGGCCTTGACAGCCTCGGCATGTGCACTCATGGCCTTGGCATTGTTGGCCTGCATCTTCTTCAGGCCCTTCTTGTTGTGCTTCTTGGCAAAGCGCATGTTCCTCAGGAACATGGGGTCTACCCCCTTAAGAGATTCGTATCTTTGTGACCGGGGATTCTTGATGCCATTTCTGTGCCATTTTCGTGATTGGTTGTGCGTGGTGTGGTTCTTGGACTTGGCCATGTCGGCACCAAAGCCCGTGGCTCCAAAAGCCTATTAGAATTTTTTAATGTTTATTTTGAGAGAGAGATAGAGACTGAGTGCATGTGGGGGAGGAACAGAGAGAGACAGGGAGATGTAGAATTTGAAGGAGGCTCCAGACTGTTATCACAGATCCTGATGTAGGGCTTGAACTCAACCACAACATCATGACATGAGCCGAAGTTGGACACCTAACCAACTGAGCCAAGAGGCGCCCCAGAGTCGGACTAGGTTAGGAAACTCCCAAGCATCTGACTGGATTCATCTCTGGAGGTTTTTCATTGTACGTACGTTGTGAACACTTCTGTTTTGGTTTATTTGTCATCTCAGCTTAAGAAGCAGTTTACCGCATTAGGGTAGCTATCATTTAAAATACAGAAAATAGTACATGTTGGTGAGGACATGATGAGATGGGAGGCCTTGTTCATTGCTGGTAGGAATGTGCAATGATGCAGCTGCTTGGGAGACAGTTTGGCAGTTCCTCAATAAAGGAAACCTAGGATGACCATATCTGCAGTCTCACTTGTAGGTATGTACCCAGAACAATTGACAGCAGGGATTCAGAGACCTGTATTCCACTGCAGTCTACTTGGACTACTACAACAAAAATACTATAGACTGGGTGGCTTATAAGTGACAGAAATTTGTTCCTCAGAGTTCTGGAGGAGTGGGCAGTCCTAGATCAGGGTACTGGCAGATCGGGTGCGTGGCGAGGGCCCGTTTCCTGGTTCATAGACAGCCACCTTCTCTCTGTGTCCTCACATGGCGGGAGGGGTGAGAAGGGGTGAGGGAACTCTCTCGAAGGTCTCCTTTACAAGGGTGCACCAATCCCATTCTCTGCGCTCATGATCTAATCACCTCTTGAAGGCCCCACTCCAGATACTACTAATCACATTAGGGATTAGGCTTCCTCATATGAATACGAGGCAGGGGACACAAATATTCAGTCTGTAACATACATGAATGTTCATGCCAACATTCGCCACAATAGCCAAAAGGCGGAATAACCAAAATGTCCATCCGTAGATGAATGGGTAATGTGGGTATGAGCATATTGCACAATATTCTTCAGCCTTCGAAAATGAAATTCTGACACATCTTATCACATGGATGAACCTTGAAGACATTAGGTGAACCGAATGAAGCCATTCTCAAAGGAGAAACGATCCTAATTTCATGAAGTAGCTAGAGTAGACAAATTCATCGAGATACAAAGCAGAATAGTGGTTGCCTTGGGCAGGGCAGACTGGAAAAGGTAAGTGGGAAGTTAGTGCCTAATCGATAAGAGTTTCAGTTTGGGATGATGCCAAAGTTCTGTAAATGGGAGGCCAGAGGGATCACACAACAGTGTGAATGTACTAAACACCACTGAATTACACAGTTAAAAATTGTTGAAATTGTAAGCTTTATGTTATATAATCCTCACCACAGTTAAAAAAGAAAAGGAACCTCACCTAGTTCTACAAGCTTATTTTATTATTAAGAGTGGATCCCTACGATGAACGGGTAAAGAAGAGGTGGTATATCTATACAATGGAGTTTTACTTGGCTTGAAAACCAATGAAACCTTGCCATTTGCAACCATGTGGATGGATCTGGAAGGTACTATTCTAAGCAAGATAGTCAGGGAAGGACAAATATCATATGACATCGCTCATGTGAGGACATTAAGATCCAAAACAGATGAACATAAGGGAAGGGAAGCAAAAATAATATGAAAACAGGGAGGGGACAAAAACATAAAAGACTCTTAAATATCGAGAACAGAGGGTTCCTGGAAGGGTTGTGGCAAGGGGGATGGGCTAAATGGAACGGGCATTAAGGAATCTATCCTGAAATCATTGTGGCACAATATCCTAACTCACCTGGATGTAAATTAAAGCAATAAATAATAAATAAAACAAAGTTTAAAAGTTATAAAAAAGTGGATACTAGGGAATTTCAGGCTCTGTGAAGGCTGAGTGAGCCACATGGAGCAACTAATGGTCATGTTTGATTTTTCCTTAAGACTTTATTGTTTTTGTAGAGCAGTTTTCGGTTTTACAATACAATTGAGATGAAGGTACAGCGGTCTCCCACGTGCCGTCTGCCCCGACGTGTGCATAGCCGCCCCCATCGTCAGCATCACTCGCAAGCATCGCATGTGTTTTACCCAGGGTGAGTCCACACTACTGCGTCCTAACCAGTTGAAGTCTGTCGTCCAAGCCTGCAGCCTTAGGGTCCCTCTTGCTGTCGGGCGTTCTGTGGGTGTGGACAAATGCGTAGTGGCACATAGCTGTCATCGTCTCATACACAGGTATCACGCAGACACCTGTCATATTCTTTGCCCTAAACATGCTCTGTGCTCCACCAATCCCTCTGTCTTCCCTGCCCCCTCCCTGGCCAACACTGATCTGTTTACTGTCTTCAGAGTTTTGCCTCTTCCAGAATGTCATTAGTCGGAATTATAGAGTAAGGAGCCTCCTCAGATTGGCTTCTTTTACTTTGTGAAATGCATTTATGGCTCTTCCTTGTCTTTTCATGGCTTGAAAGCTAGTTTCCTTTTAGTTCTAACTGACATTCCATTGTGTGGATAGACCACAGTTTATGTCTCCGTTCCTCTACTGAAGGACCTTCTGGTCGCATCCTCCTTTTGGCAATGCTAATAAAGCTGCCGTCAAGATCCATGGGCAGATTTTCAGGTGGACTTAAGTCTTCAGCTCCTTTGGGTGAATCCCAGGCAGTGTGATTGCTGGATCAGAGGGGAAGAATATGTCCAAGTCTAGGAAGACACCCCTGAGCTCCCTTGCAAAGTGGCGGGACCCTTTGGCTTTCCCAGCAGCAGTGAAGGCGAGCTTTTGCTCCGCTCCCTCACCAGCACTGGGTGTGGGCAGTGTTCTGGAGCCTGGCCATTCGAACAGGTGTGCAGTGGTATCTCATCATTGTTTTAATTTGCATTGCCCGGATGATGACACGAGGTGGGGCGTCTTCTCACCTGCCTGTTTGTCATCTGCTGTTTTCTTTGAGGAGGGGTCTTTGTGTTCATTTTTTAAAATGTATTTATTTATTTTTCTGAGAGAGAGAGGCAGTGTGAGCAGGTGTCTGTTCATTTTTAATTCACCACCTTGGCAAGGCAGTCCACAACTTGATCCAGAAGAAATACAGTGTTTCAAGAGACAAGTAATAATTTAGGAGTTAAAAATATAGTTTTTTTCTTATAGTAAGAATAATTCAGGGATGCCTGGGTGGCTCGGTTGGTCAAATGTCCGACTTCAGCTCAGGTCAAATTCTCAGAGTTTGTGGGTTCGAGCCCTGCATTGGACTAGGTGCTGACAGTGCGGACCCACCTTGACAGTCTCTCTCTCCCTCTCTCTCTGTATATGTCTTGCTCTCCTCTTTCTCTCAAAAGGAATAAATGAGCTGAAGAAAAAAAAAATACCTTTGAAAGACTCATGCATGTTTCCTATGAAATTTTTTAAAACTCAGAATATATCTATAATTAGAAGAAAATTAAATACTGCTCATCCTTCTGTCTAGAAATAAACACCCTTAACTGTATGTCATTTACATTTACGGTGTTTTTTTGTTTCTACATAAACTTAAAACTTGTTTTCTGATTATATCAAAATGTATATGATGTTTGGAAGCTGTCTTCTATATCCTTTTAGTAAAAATTTAAGAGTTCTGTCTTTCACCTCTACGTTTTTATCCATCTAGAGCCGACTGTGTATCTACTGTTGGCAGAGTCAGTTTAATTTTCCCCCATATGGATAATCATCCAGTGGTCTTAGTACTTGTATTGTCTGGGGGGCGTATCCTTTCCCAGTCTGTGAGGCCACATCTCTGTCAAGTTCTCACTCATGTGGGTCTGCATTTGGATTCATGTATTATGCATTTCCATGTCCTTAAATATTCTGTAACATCATGTTAGATGCGGGCTGATACATTGCATTTTATTAATTCCGCCCCATATTCAGTGTTTGGGCTAACATCCTCATAGTTAAGGTTAAAAGTATAAATAAAACCTCTGGATCAGAGGCCTGTAGGTTTTTAAGGAGTTTGACATATGTGGCCATATTAGTGTCTACTTTTTATCCGAGGGTTTCACTCAGATAGGCTTGTAGGACAGCTTTATCATATAAAAGCCTGTGGGAACTTCTGAAAAGTTATTATTCAAAAACTTTCTGTAGAGCTTATTTTTTGGAATAAATTTATGTATTGTGAAAAATCACTTTACAAGGTACGTTTGAATCATTTTTTCAAGTTTTTATTTAAAGTCTAGTGAGTTAACAACATTGGTGCAATATTGGTTTCATCAGTAGAATCAGTGATTCTTCACTTACATACAGCATCCTGTGCTCATCACGTGTCCTCTTTATACCCATCGCTCATCTAGCCCATACCCCCCGCATCTTCCTTCATCAACCCTGTTTCTTCTGTATAGTTAAGAGTCTCTTACAGTTTGTTTCCCTCTCTTTTTTCCCCTTCCTTCCCATATGTTCATCTGTTTTGTTTCTTAAATTCCACATATGAATGAAATAAATGATACTTGTCTTTCTCTGACTGACCTACCTGGCTCAGCATAGAACACTATAGCTCCATTGACGTTGTTGTAAATGGTAAGATTTCATTCTTTTTCATGGCTGGGTAGTATTCCACGGTGTACATATACCGCATCTTTATCCATTCATCGGTTGGCAGACATTTGGGATCTCTCCATAACTGTTGTTGCTAATGCTGCTACAAAGATTAGGGTTCAAGTACCCCTTCAAGTCTATATTCTTTTTTTTTTAATTTTTTAACGGTTTATTTATTTTTGAGAGAGAAAGACAGCGTGAGCAGGGGAGGGTCAGAGAGAGCTAGACACAGAATCCAAAGACATGCTCCAGGCTCTGAGCTAGCTGTCAGCACAGAGCCCGAAACGGGCTCAAACCCACAAACTGTGAGATCATGACCTGAGCCAAAGCCAGACGCTTAACCGAGTGAGGCACTCAGGCGCCCCCGAATCTGTATTCTTGTATCAATTGCTGGATCATAGGGTAGTTCTATGTTTTAGTATTTGAGGAACCGCCAGACTGTTTTCCAGAGTGGTTGCACCAGTTTGCATTCCCGTGAACAGTGTACGAGGATTCCCCTTTCTCCACATCCTCACCAACAAATGTGGTTTCTTGTGTTGTTCATTTTAGCCATTCTGACAGGTGTTATGTGATCTCATTGTATTTTTGATTTGCATTTCCCTGATGATGAGTGACGTTGATCATCTTTTCATGTGTCTGTTGGCCACCCGTATGTCTTTGGAGAAGTGTCTATTCATATCCTCTGACCATTCTTTTACTGGATCACTTATTTTTTGGGTGGTGAGTTTCATAGGTTCGTTATAAATTTTGGATACTAACCCTTTACCAGATATGTCATATACAAATATCTTCTCCTATTCCATAGGCTGCCTTTTAGTTTGGTTGATGGTTTCCTTCACTGTGCAGAAGCTTTTTTTTTGATGAGGCCCCAATAGTTCATTTTTGCTTTTGTTTCCCTTGCCTCCAGACATGTATATATTAAGAGTTGCTGCAGTCCATGTCAAAGAGGTTACTGCCTGTGTTCTCCTTTAGGATTTTCATGATTTCCTATCTCTCATTTATGTCTTTCATCCATTTTGAATTTACATTGGTGTAGGGTGTAAGGAAGTAGTCCTGTTTCATTCTTCTGCATGTCACTGTCCAGTTTTCCCACCACCTTTTACTGAAGAGACTTTTTTCCATTGGATATTTCTTCTTGCCTTGTCGAGAATTATTTGACCAAACGGTTGTGGATCCATTTCGAGGTTTTCTCTTCTGTTCCACTGATAGTGAGTCTGTTTTTGTGCCAGTTCCATAGTGTCTGGATGATGACAGCTTTGTGGTACAGGCTGCAGTCCAGGATTGTGATGCCTCCAGCTTGGTTTTCTTTTTCAAGATTGCTTTGGCTTTTTGGGGTCTCTTGTGGTTCCATAGAAATTTTGAAATTGTTTATTCTCACTCTGTGAAAAATGCTAGTGGTATTTTGAGGGGGAGTGAATGAAATGTGTAGATTGCTTAGGGTGGTATAGACGTTTTAACAATATTTGTTTTTCTAATCCATGAGCGTGGAATGGTTTTCCCTTTCTTTGTGTCATCTTTGATTTCTTTCAAAGTGTTCTGTGGTTTTAAGGTTACAGATCTTTTACCTGTTTGGTTAGGTCTATTCCTAGGTATTTTCCGGTTTTTGATTCAATTGTAAATGGGATTGATTCCTTGATTTTTCGTTCTGCTGGTTCATTATTGGTGTATAGACATGCCACCAATATCTGTAGGTTGACTGTGTATCCTGCGACTGTGCTGACGTCTTTCAGGTTTTCTGCAGAGTATCATGTAGTCTGTGAATAGTGAAAATTTGACTTCTTCCTTGTCATTTGCATGCCTTTTATTTCTTTTTGCTCTCTGATTGCTGAGGGCAGAACTTACAGTTCGGTGATAAATAACAATGGTGAGAGCAGACATCCCAGTCTTGCTCCTGACTATACAGGAAAGCTCGCCCTCTTTCCCCATTGAGGTTGTGTGTCTTCTGTATGTGGCTTTCATGATGTTGAGGTATGTCCCACCTGTCCCTCCTTTGGGGAGGGTTTTTATCAATCATGGGTGTTGTACATTGTCACATGCTTTTACTGCATCTATTGAGAGTATCATGTGGTTCTTATCCTTGAACGTGGTGTATAATGTTGATTGATTTGCAAATATTAAACCACCCTTACAGCCAGGAATAAATCCCACTTGATCAGGTGAATAAATTTTTTAATGTACTGTTGGGTTCGATTTGCTGTTATCTAATTGAGAATTTGTGCATCCATGTTTGCCTGGGATATTGGCCTGTATTTCTTCTTTTTGTGGGGTCTTTGGTTTTGGAATCAAGCTAATGCTGCCTTTGTAGAATGAGTCTGAAAGTTTTCCTTCATTGTCTGTTTTTTGGAACAGTTTGAGAAGAATAGCTATCTGGTAGAAATCCCCTGGGAAGCCATCTGGCCCAGGATTCTTGTTTGTTGGGGGATTTTTTATGACTGATTCGATTTCTTTGCTGTTTATGGATCTGTTCACATTTTTTGTTTCTTCCTGTTTCAGGTTATTACTTGACAGTTTGATGGAAAAAAGATCTAACCTTACATTGCCACAATCTACTTCACCTTCAAACCCCATCTCATCTGTCCGGCATATATTTGTTAGTATTTAAGAAGAAATCAGATATCCCGTGAAAACTTTCCTGCTTTATTTCTGATGTTTGTGGCAAGTACTTCGCAACTACGATGAATTA
>PJEM01018638.1:0-18196 GCA_004023845.1 Helogale parvula | reverse complement strand
ATCAGCCTGATTTCTTGCTCCCCTTCATGGCAAGACCTCTCGAAATAAGTCAAATCTTTAAACGATGTAATTATGGGATGGGACGCACGGAAGAGAATACAGAATGTTTCCACAAACACTCAGGCGCCCGCCCTCAGCTTCAGAGTTAAGCTCTTCCAGCACGTTCCCCAGTTCCTCGCCCCGAGGGCCCCCGCTCCCCGAGCCCTCCAGGCGGGAAGAAGAGGGGCTGTCCTGACGCCACGCCGGCTCGCAGCCCTGGACGGCCGCGTCAGAGCCTCAGCGGGGCGCCTGCTGCTCGGACTCCTGACCTGGCCCGGAGGCTCCCCGTCGCCCGGGCTGGCCCTCCGCACGCTCGGAACCCTCGGGCTCCCCTGCGGGTGTGAGGCCCTGTAAGGGCTGGACCCCACATGCATTTGTCTGGGTCTCCCTGGGCTGTCTGAGTGGCATTTGCTGAGTGTAAGATTCCCAGGGACAGTGGCTCTGCTCCATTCGGTCCCGTCCGGACAGCCGCCGGGTGACCGGGCCGCAGCGCGTTTGTCCCGTCTCGGTCGGCGCACAGTCAGGCTCTCCATCTCCTGCCTCCTCCCTCTTCTTTCTCTTTGTGCTGCAGGCACCGCAGCGTTTGGGTATCTGTCCGGTCGCACGGCCGACTGGTCCCAGTCTGGGGACAGCACTGGGCGCACATCTCCACGCTGACTGCGGGGTGGTCAGGCTGGTGAGCCTCCCCAGGTGACCGGCTCTGGCTCCGTCCTTACAACAGGTCGTGTTGCCGCGTCTAAATGCTGGGATCCGATGGGCGTGGCTTCGGGCCTCGCACTCTTGATTCCTGTCGTGGTTGAGTGTCTCGTCCTGCAAGTTACCCGTTCACACCTGGTTGCTGTTTTTTCGACGTTTTTGTTTGTTTGACGCTTGTGTGTTCGTTGTGTGTTCTGCACACGAGTCCTTGTGAGTGAGGTGTGCCGCAGACATCTCCAGGTGCGTGAGCATCTCTGCACCCACGGTGGTATCTCACTGTCTGGACTTTTCCTTCTGGAGCCTTCTGAGGCTTGAAGCCTCAGAGGAAAATGTGGAGATAGCACCCTTCTTCATTTTCGTCCCAAACTGTTGTTCACATTTAGGTCTTGAGTCTGCGTGGAATTGATTTGGGATAAAAAAGGAATCTCATTTTGTGTCTCTCCAGATGGCTTCGTCCGCCTGGGCCGCCGTGACAGAACGCCAGGCAGGGCGGCCCGCAGGCCGCAGGGATTTTCTCACTCTTCTGAGGCTGGAAGTCCAAGGTCAGGGCGCCGGCAGGACCAAGTTCTGGCGAGAGCCCACTCTGGGTGTCAGACGGCCACCTCCGTTGTAGAGAGGAAGCAGGCTCTCTTGGGGCTTTGGTAGGGCACTAGTCCCATTTGTGCGGCCACCCCCGAGCTCACCCAACCCTAACCCCCCCCCACTGCCTCCCCCAGATCTTCCCGTTGAGTAGGGTTTGGGTCAGAAACGTGGGGACCCGGGCATAGCAGTCTTGTCCACCATGCAGCTTCCGGACCCTTCCCTGCCCCGCTGACCTGCGCGGCCCCCTTTGTCCGCTCTCCGAAGGGCCGGTCTCTCAGTCACACCGGTGGGGACTCCCCAGGTCACAGCCACGCTGTCCTTGTCACTCTGGCTGTATGCTGAGTCTTCACACCAGGGGTGTGTGCTCTCCTGCCCGCTTGGGTCTCTGCAGACGGGTTATTGGCATTCAGAGCGTCTCGCTCTTCCATAGGAATTTTTAGAAGGAATTTGTCAAGTTTCCAAAAAAAATGTGTTTGAGGTTTCGTTGAAATTACATTGAATTTTTTATTGACTTGAGTGAAAATAACCGTTTTTTTAAGATATGGAAATTTTTCCCTTGAACAAGTTCTAGTTCTTCAGTTATTTAGATTTTCTATACTATTTTTGAGGAGGTTAAAAATTTCCTGATAAATTTATGCACATCTTTTGTGATATTTATTACTATAGAAGTACTATATACTTTGGCTCATTTTTAATTTTTAAATGTTTGTTTATTTTGAGAGAGAGAGAGAGCAGGGGAGGGGCCGAGAGGGGAAACAGGGACTTGGGTTATTCTTCAAAGGTACCTTAAAAATATATTTTAGTGGCACTGGGGTAGCTCAGTTGGTTAAGCATCCAACTCTTGACTTTGGCTCAGGTCACGATCTCATAGTCATGAGATCAAACCCCACATCGGGCTCCACAGTGAGCACGGAGCCTGCTTGGGATTCTGTCTCTCTCTCAAACACATGCGCACACACACACATGCACAGACACACACGCACGCGCATGCACACACACACTCATGCACGCGCACACACGCACACACTTTTAAATCTTTGCCTCTAGTATGTTCCAGCATGATTGGTTTCTAGCAATTTTGCCTGACCTTCCCACTAATTCAAATAATTTGTCTGTGGATCCTCTCGATTTCGGTGTAGATAAGCGAGCGGTCTGTAAATGATGACAATTTGGGTCTCTCTCTCTCCAATCCGTATTTTGTCCTCATGTTTCTCTTTCCTGCCGTCTCACTCTGGCCAGAACCCCCACCTCCACGTGAAGAAGAAGTGGTGATAGGATCCCAGACTTGAGTTTGAATTTAAAGGAAATGTTCCTCACATTTTAGCACGAAGTGTGATGTTGGGCAGGTTTTTAGTGGCTGCCGATTGTGGGGTTACAGGTTTGTTTCATTCTCCTGTCGCCAAGGGTTTTATCTTGAACAGATTTTGAAAATTACTGAATGGTTCCTCATTTGGTCTTTTCTCCTTTAATCATCTATGTGGTGAATCATATTAACAGATGTCTTCTGTTAAACCGCACACATATTATTATACCAATTTTCTTGGAATAAACCTTCCACATGATCCGTTTTGTTTGCTGCTGGGCCTTCTTGCTAACGGTTTGGACGTGTGTAAACATGTTCCTCAGTGAGATCAGCCTGTGGTCTTCATTTCTCACATTTCTTTTGTCTAGTCTGACGCTAAGGTCGTATGAGCCTCAGCGAATGAGCTGGGGGTAGAATCTGTCTCTGTGCTCCTCTCGTTTTTCTGTTCTCTGAAAGAGTTTGTGTAAGACTGGAATTACCTCGGTTTTTGGACACGTGTTGGGGTTCACCTGTAGAAAGTGTCTGAGTCTGCTGGGGTTTTGCAGGTAGATTTTTAAACCACTGAATCACCTTCTTTAATAATTGAAAGAAAATTCAGGTTCCCACCGAGTAATTTTTCTCCTGGTTATAGGTCATCTTTTCTTGCTTCTTGGCATGTGTAGTATTTTTTTTTATTGGATTCTAGACGTTTCTACATTGCGGACTGTCTCAGTGATGCTTTCTCCTTAGAAAGCATTTGGCCTTTGGTTTGGCAGGCAGTAAATTACTTGACATAATTTGATCCCTAAGCCCTGGTTTTAAGCTGTCCTAGAGTTCCTCTAGCGTCCAAGTCGCTCTGGGATAGTTAAGCCACGACTGAAGCATGGCTTCTTTGGGGTCTTTACTGAAGGTGTGGGTGGAGGGGTCGAGGACTCTCTCCTGGCTGGTCGAGGCACAGACCCCTTCTCTGGTGTGAGTTTTGGGAGCCCGTGTGTCGTCTTTGCCGGACCCCATGGGACGGACTCGTGCGCCACAAAGACTCGGCGGGACCTCGGCTACCCAGCAGCTCTCTCCTTCCCAGAGCTCTGGCCCGCAACCTCTGCCGCTTCAGACCCCCCGAACGCTGGCCTCCGTCCCCCCAGCTCACCAGGGCCGCTGAGCTGTTGGGGTCCTGCCTCCCAAAGCCTCAAATCTGGAACTTGCCTCTGGGCAGATTTGGAGCGACTGTAGGATCCTCTTGTGTGTGTTTCCCTTCCCTCCATGACCAGAGCCCCGCACTGCCTGCCGGGCGGTGTCTGAAACGGTTAGTTCATACATTTTGTCCAGCTTTGAGTGGTTGTTTACTGCGGGAGTTTAAATGCAGCTTCCATCACCGCTGACAGGGGAAGGGCCATACGTGACTTTTTTTGTGCATGAGTTATTTCAAAGCTCATTTTTCAATTTCCTTTTTTTAAAGTTATTTTGATTTGATTTGATATTTTTAGAGAGAGCGCGAGCATGCAGATGTGCGTGTGCAAACAGGGGAGGGGCAGAGGGAGAGGGAGAAAGAACCTCAAACAGGCTCCACGCCCAGCAAAGAGCCCGATGCGGGCTGTGATCTCATCACCTGAGACAAAGTCAAGAGTTGAATGCTGAACAGACTGAGCAACCTCAATGCCCCTCTTTTTAAGTTTTCTAAACACAGGTCTTTGATAATCTTGTATTGACTTTTAATTGTGTTCAAATTACATGATCTGTTCGCTACAGAGTCTGATATTTATTAGGAGTTGTTCTGTGACCTAATACATGGTGAAACATGTGTTAGAAAATAAACCGAGTAAGAGAGCACATGTGTTCATCCATTCGTGATGATTATGTTTGGATTTTCTACATCTTCGTCAATTATGTCTGCACAATCTGTCAGTGAATAATGCGTTAAAATTCCTGTCATGATCAGTTAATGAATTCTTTTCTGCTGCCTGACTCTTAACCTTGATTTTATGTTTTCATCGTGTTGTCTCTGTGGGACCATGCCGAGTCATTTTTTCTGATATGTTTTCCAGTTCATTAATTCTCTGCGCAGCTTCATTTAATTTGCTGATGAACGTGTCTACTAAGTTTTGAAATTTGATTGGTTACATTTTCATTTCTAAAAGTTCTGCATGTTTTTTACCCCATGTTTTACACCATCAGCTCCCATTCCTGTTTATTTCTCTAAACATTTTAGTCACACATATTTTATGACCTGTATCTGACAATTCCAGTATCTGAAATCTTTGATAGTCCAGAATTAAGGTCTAATTCTGGTTCTTTTTTCTTTTCCTTTTCTCCCCCCCACCTCAAACTCTTGCTCATGGTGAATTGCTTCTCTGGTGTTTGGATAATATTTAATTATAAACTTCCATGTGACTGATCTTTATCTGTGGGAATACTGGCGACCCGGGAAGAGGGAGCTGTTTCTTTAATTTATCATCATCATCATCATTATTTTTTTTAATGTTTTATTTATTTTTGAGAGAGAGAGAGACAGTGTGAGCATGGGAGGGTCAGAGAGAGAGGGAGACACAGAATCTGAAGATAAGCTCCAGGCTCTGAACTGTCAGCACAGAGCCTGATGGGGGGCCTGAACCCATGAACCATGAGATCACGACCTGAGCCGAAGTCGGACGCTCAACCAACTGAGCCACCCAAGAGCCCCTATCATTATTATTTTTTTAAATGCTTATTTATTTTTGAGAGAGAGAGAGAGAGAGAGAGAGAGAGAGAACAGGGGAGGGGCAGAGAGAAACAGAGGATCCAAAACAGATTTTTTGCACTGTCAGCACAGAGCCTGATTCAGGGCTCGAACCCATGAACCGTGAGATCATGACCTGAGCTGAAGACACCTAGCCAGCTGCATTCCCATGCGCCCCTGGAGGATTTGCCTTTCTGGCCGTGAAGTGCTGTAGTTGCAAACAGCTAAGACCCACTCTGAGCGGACGTCTCAGACTTGGGTTCCACCGATCATGCAGGTGTTGCAAATTTGAAACACAGACCTGCATGAGGACACGTCTGTGACCTCGGATTCTCAGAAACACTGCCTTTTCCACCACACTGAGCTGAGAGTCATTAGAGTAATCCCTCCGGGTCCCTTTGATGACAGATGGCTTTTCCAGCCTCCCAGGTCACTGGGGTTGTGACTTTACAGGATCCAGCTCTCTGCGGTGATTTGGCTCCAGTTCCAACTGTGTGTGTGTTTGAGGCCGTGCCCTCCAGCCTCCGGCGAGCAGGCGAAATCCAGCACTCTGTGTTCTGGCTTCGACTTTCCAGAGGGCGGGCCGTGGGCTTGCCTCTTCCTTCTGCCTTTTCTCCCCTTCCTCAGAAGTTCTCTTGTTTTATTCTGATGTTTCTTACGTTTCCTAACTTTCGAGGTGATTTCTGACGAGAGGCAGTCCAGGTTGTTGCCGGAAGTGGAGGTTACCCATTCACCTGTTTTTCCTGTTGGTTGAGAAATACATATTTTATCTATCGTCTATCTATCTATCTATCTATCATCTATCATGTGTCTATCTAAACACATGCCAGTGTTTGTCAACCAGAATGAGGTCTGTTTATTTACTTACCTGAGCCGTTTGGTAATTTGAAAAATTCTTTGAGTAAGACCACAGCCTGGAAGAGTCAGCTAGCGCCGCTAGACTCACGCGGCAGGCCCACACGTCCCCGCCCCGCGCCCGTCTGCGCTCTCTTGGCTGCTGCATCGTGCTCACCCTCGCCCCGTGGCCTGCGGTGTGAAATAATGTGCCTGCCCTGCTAACCGGCGTCTGCCTGTGTTAGAGGTCGCGTGAGTAGAGTCATAAAGTGCGCACGCTTTGGTGTGTCATCTTTTCTCAGTGTGATGTTTGTGAGACTCATCCATTTATCTTCTCCCCTTCCTGAAATGCTACTAAAATCCGGGTAAAGGTAAACTAAAGCAAGACCCAAACTCCCCGGAAGGATGAAAGAGCAGAGAAGGCACAACAATTGCATTTTGGAAAATGAAAAGCAGACCCTTGTGGTCATGGACAGCTGACTCGGGAAAGCTGAATGCCAGGGGAGGGGCAGAGAGGGAGACACAGAATCCGAAGCAGCTCCAGGCTCCGAGCTGTCAGCACAGAGCCTGACGCAAGGCTCGAACCCACGAACTGTGAGATCATGACCTGAGCCGCAGTCAGATGCTTAACTGTTCACCCAGTTACAGTTATCAGGGCATGTGGGAAGCCACAGAGGACAAGATGGCGCCCTAGCGTTCTGCCAGGTCACGTGATGCCTTTGTCCCTGGGCTGCCGAGTTACAAGCTCCCCCTAGCCTGTTGTAAGGTTCCTTCACGTGCGCTGTTTTGCTCTGAGGCTGCGTGGCATGGGCGCTGCATGTGATCAGCAGCCTTGAGCCAATCCTCTGAGGCCACGTAAGACTTGGGAGGGGCTGAAGAGTGTATATAACCCGGTGGGGATGGTGGGGGAAGAGAGGAAGAAGAATAAAGATGGCTCTGCAACGAAGTCCAGTGTCTTGGCCTTCCTTCCCGCTGGCGGGTGTGGGGCGCGACAAGGGCACTTCGCTGAGCCACCCAGGTGCTGCTTGATTTTAATTTTGAATTGAAATGTGTTAGAGTTTGATTTATGTCTAGCATACGGCTAATTTTAGTACATGTGTTACATGCACTTTAAAAGAATGTGTGCAATACATTTTTCCTTCTCTGTAGCTGATGGAACAAGCAAACCAAAAAAGTTTATTGTCTTATTTTCAACCTCTTTGTGTCTAAAAAGACACAAAAGGTGTCTCTAGGCAACAGAATAGAATTTTATTTTTTTAATTTTAATTTTTTAATTTATTTTTATGTTTTTTATTTATTTTTGAGAGACAGAGAGACAGCGTGAGCAGGGGAGGGGCAGAGAAAGAAGGACACACAGAGTCTGAAACAGACTCCAGGCTCTGAGCTGTCAGCCTAGAGCCTGATGTGAGGCTCGGACCCACAAACCGTGAGATAATGACCTGAGCCGAAGTCAGACGCTCAACCGACTGAGCCACCCCGGCGCCCCAGAATAGGATTTCAAAGAATCTGTTTTGACAGTTACGTTTCACTGGGAGTGTTTACGTCACACAGATGTAGTCTGTGCTAGCTGGGCTTCATCTGCAGTCTTGAGGCTTCATTTTCCATTTGACCCAGCTTTTTTGGTCAGTTTTCTATTTCTCTTCCTTAGTTGCCTTCTATTGGACTAATAAAAAGAATTACATCTTTTTCTGTTTTTTCTTGCTACTAACTTGTTTCTTTTTCTGCTCCTTTGATGATGACCTTAGCAGTTGAAACATGTATACTTGAAAGTCTAATATAATTGCTGCTTTTCCACTTACCTGATAGTGCCGCCCCTCGAGCCGTCTCTGGCTTCCACCACTGCTGTGAAGTCGGTTGTCAGTCTTAGCTCTGTTCCATTGAATGTGATATGTCCCTCTTTTTCTGGCTGTTTTTAGGATTCTTCATCTTTGGTACTCGGCAGTCTTACTATGATGCACCTTCATGTAGGTTTCTTTGTGTTTATCCTATTTTGTGTTTTCAGGGCTGCTTAAATCGATGTGTTTTAGCAATTGTATGTATGTATGTATTTTAAAAGTTTATTTATTTTAAGAAAGAGGGAGTGTGTGTCAGTAGGGGAGCAGAGAGAGAGGGAGAGAGAGCAAATCCCAAGCAGGCTTCTTGCTGTCATCACAGAGCCTGATTCAGGGCTTGATCTCACAAACTGTGAGATCATGACCTGAGCCAAAATCAAGATTAAGCACTCAACCAACTAAGCCATCCAGGCACCCCTTACTTCAGCAATTTATTTTTATTTTTATTTTAAAAAATATTTTAAGGCTTATTTTTTGAGAGGGGGGAGGGGCAGAGAGAGATGGAGAAAGAGAATCCTAAGCAGACTCTGTGCCTTCAGGGCAGAGCCCAACCCAGGGCTTAAATTCATGAACCATGAGGTCATGACCTATGCCAAAAATCAACAGTCAGCTTTTTAACCAGCTGAGCTCCCTGAGGGCTCCCGCTTCAGCAATGTTAGACGATTAATGGTCATTCTCTTTCGTATTCTATTTCTTCTCCTTTTAGATTCCAATTACATGTATGTGAGACTGCTTCACTGTGTCCTGTATTACTCTGACTCTACTTTCTGTATTTTCCATTCATTTTTTCCTCTGTTCTGTAATTTCTGCTGGCCTATCCTCCAGCTCATGAACACTGCCTTCAGCTGTGTCTAATCTCTTGACCTCTTAATGTCAGTTATTGTGCTTTCACAATAGAATTCCCATTAGAAATTCTTTCTTATAGTTTCAAGTCTTCTTGCAAAATTCTTCATTTTTTCCATTTAGTTTCTCCATCCTTATCTCTTTATTTTGAATATGTAAGTCATGGTTATTTTAATGTCCTTGTTTGGTAACTCCTAGACCTGGATCATGTGTAGATCTGGATCATCTTTTTACTGTTCATGTTTTTTCTTTGTTATTTCCCCCCAATTTGCTTTGAATCCTATAGTCCTCTCTTTTCTCATGTCCGTGACTTTGGATGTAATGTCAGACCTTGCCTATGAAAACACTAGAGTCTCTGCATGGTTTGCTTTTTTCCTTCTGGGCAGGTAGATGGTCATCCCTGATTCAGGCCGAGACTAAGCTGAGTCAGGGAAGCTTTGCAATTTTGGTAAGGCTGACCCTCCCCGTGGCTCCGCCCCGCCTTTAGATGGTGCCCTTTTTAGGGTTTTCAAACGAGGCCCTGGTGTGATCCCTGGGGCGCTTCCCCCGAGTGGATCTTGAATGCTAATCCCAGTCTTCTTAGCCCTGAGACTGTGGAAGACTTCTTTTGGGTTTTTAGGGGCTTTCTGCTCGAGGTGTTGAACTCTGCCTCGCCTGCCCTCAGAGTTCGGCACATGTCCTCAGGGTTGAACTGCCTCAGGGAAGTTCCCTACTGCTTCCTTCTGGGATTTTGGTCTCTCAAGTTTGCTTCTTTTGACCAAAAACTCAGCGGGTTTCTCCATTCCTCAGCAACGGCTCCCTGCCTGGGAAGACTCCGGATTCCCAGCCCCTGCCCCGTGCCCAGAATGCAAATGCGCTTCGGGAGAAAGTGCAGTGGAGTGTTGGAATGTTGTCTCCGCCCTGGCAGTCCCCGTCCTGGAGTCTGGGCCTCCTCGTCCCGCGTGACTTCAGTAGCTCTTTGATTCCTTCACACTGATTGTGAGGTCTCACCCACCTCCTCTGGCCGGGCACGGTGGGAGGGGCGGGAGGGGGCACTGCGGTGCAGCCGCCCCCCTGCTGCCTGCTCTGCTTCCCGGGCTTCATGCTAATGCCCGTCTCTTCCCAGAGCTGGAAGCATGTAGTCTTCATTCTTGCTCAATTAAAAAAAATTTTTTTAATGCTTATTTTTGAGAGAGAGAGACAGCACGAGCAGGGGAGGGGCAGAGAGAGAGGGAGACACAGAATCTGAAGCAGCTCCAGGCTCCGAGCTGTCAGCACAGAGCCCGATGTGGGGCTTGAACTCAGGAACAGTGAGATCATGACCTGAGCTGAAGTCAGAGCCTCCACTGACTGAGCCGCCAGGCGCCCCTTTAGCTCTAGTTTTTAATAAGGGAGAACCAAGTGTTCTGAGCCAGTCTTACCCGGGTACCTGAGATGCTGCTTTGTCATCTATTAGGGGTGCGTGTGTGCGTGTGTGCGTGTGTGCGTGTGTGCGTGTGTGCGTGTGTGCGTGTGTGCGTGTCTGTCTCTGGTCATGCCTCTGGTCATGCTTAGTCTTTTCTGTTGCTGTCTGTCTGTCCGTCATTGCTGTACTTTGCAACTTGTGGCTTCACAGCAAGTCTGATCCCTGGGCGGGTGCGCCCTTATTTTTCACAGCTCTCTTTCGAACATTTGCAAAATTCCACTGAAAATCCTGTTGGAGTATTTTGCTTATTGGAATCGCACTGAAATAATAGAGCTCAATTTGGGAAGAACTGAAAATTTTGCCATATTGAACTGAACATCTGCTATCGTAAATATTTTCTTCATTCCTAATGATTTCCTATTTCGGTGCTGAACATTACTTACATGACAGAGACGCCTCTTTTTTAATGTTTATTTATTTATTTTGGGAGACAGAGGGAGAGACAGAATCCCAAGCAGGCTCCGCACTGTCAACGCAGAGCCCAAAGGGGCTCAGACCCACAGACCTTGAGATCATGACCTGATACGAATCAAGTCGGACCCTTAAGTGCCTGAGCCCCCAGGCGCCCAGCCTCCTGCTTTGGGGCACCGGGCACGCTGCCCTAAAGGCATCAAGTCGTTCCGGTTGACTTCTCACCAGGACTTCCCTGCCCCTCCTCTCCCCGCCCCAGCTGGGATGGCCTAAGACTTTCCCCCAGTTGAGAGGCACACAGATTTTCCAGCACAAGGAAGCCGATTCTCAGGGAGGCCCATCCCTCCAGTCCCCTCCTGGGTGGCCCCTCGTGGATGGAAGGTGAAATTACTGAGAACCATGAGGGTGTGCGGAGAGGGGTGTGCCTGCGGCTGTAAGGGACACTTGACCCAGCTGGGGGTGCACAGTCACTGCTCCGCTGGCCTGGACCTAGCCTGCTTCCCACCTGCGTCCCTGACGTCCCCTCCCGTCAGGAATGTCCCCTCGAGGCAGCCCCAGGCTCCTCCTGGGACCCCCTGCACCATCCTCTGGGCCTGGACCTGCACCTTCCTCACGCTCCCCATTTACTCCCTCACTTGCCAGAGCTCAGATTCTAGCATCTTCCAGAGCCTTCCGGGGTCTTCCCTCTCCTCACGCTCGACTGGCAGGTGGCTGAGTTTCGAATCCCGGGTGGCAGGGCACCGCTCCTCGGCCGTTTGCACGTGTCTTACCAGCACGTGGCCGGAGAGACGCAGACACCTCTCTGCTTCTCCATCCTCTGTGGTCTGTCGTGTCTCTGGAAGCTTCCGGAACCTTCCCTTGGACCCCGAACTTCGGAAACGTCACCATTTGCCTGGTGTGTGACTTTTTACGGCCGGCAGGGTGGGCAGACCCTTTGGACTCCGAGTCGGGACCGGCAGTCCTGGGAGGTTTTCTGGAATTATCTCTTCAGTGGCTGCTTTTCATTGATCCTCAAATTTTCTCTCTCTCCTTTCATGGAAAATTACTAAATTCCAACTTTTAAAGTTTCTGTTTTCATTTCTAAGAACTCTCTTATTCATTAAATGGTCCTTTTAAAAATAGCCTCCTCCACTCGCCCGTGGGCGTACGAGCTTTTCTTTCTGAGAATATTAATTACAAGGAATTAGGAAAATACTTCCTTCTGTTCCCTGCACTGTTTCTCGCTGTCGGTTCATTTTCTGGTTGTTTTGGCCTGTTTCGTGCTGGGGGCTGTGGTCCTGGCTGGCGTCCCCCCCGCGCGGGGTCCCCGCCGCCCGGCATATTGGACACTTCATCCCACCCTCGTCCGGCCCCTGGGCGCCCCTGGCTGGGCAGGGGGGCCTCATGCCCGGGGATGGTGGAGGGCAGGGGCCTGGATGTCCGCAGGGGCAGGGTGGGGGCCCAGGGGTCTCCACTAGCCTGTCCGAGCTGCTGTAACAAAGTTCCGCAGACTGGTGGCTCGGGGACCGGAGACACAGGGTCTCCGGATCCGGAGGCCGGAAATCCCAGATCAGGTGTGAACAGGGCTGGTCTCTTCTGAGATCGTCGGGGAGACTGTCCTGGGCTTTCCACTCCGGTGTTTGCTGTCACCTCTGCCGTTCCTCAGCTTCTAGAAGCATCACCCCAGTCTCTGCCCTTGTCCCCACATGGCACTCTCCTTGGGTTTCTGTGTCTAGTTGTTCTCTTCTTATAAGGACACTGTATCGGGTCGGGGGCTCGTCCGACTCAGTGCGACCTCCTCCTAACCAGTTACATCTGCAAGGACCCCATCTCCAGAGAAGATCACGTTCTGAGGTCCTGGGGTTTAGGAGGTCAATGCAGGAATTTTGACGGGACGTAATTCAACCCATAACAAGTTTAATGCTGACGTTCCACAAACACCCATTTTCGGTCCCAGGAAGACGCCAGCCTTCGGAGGTGCCTGGCGTCTCTTCAGGTCCCTCGGCGGGAACTGGCTTACTTCTAGCCAGGCTCCGGGTCTCCCAGGCTTGCCAAGCCGGGCTGCACTCCTCCTGTCTGCTTTCTTGTCTAAAGTTCGGGGTGTTGCGTGTCGGTAGCCGCCCCCTCCTGTCCCCTGTCCCCGTGGCCTGGCAGCACATGAAGGTATCACTTAGTGGGATTTCGAAAGGGAAGACGATTCAGTCCCAACCAGAAATACTGTTCTGCCTTTTGGGTATTGTTTCTAACTCGTGTCTCCCTTTCTCCCAAGGTGTGTCCGTGCTCACCAGGGCTCCTGACGCTGCTGAGGGTGACCGACAAAGGCCGGAGAGATGGCCGGGGCCTCGGTGAAGGTGGCGGTGCGCGTCCGCCCCTTCAATTCCAGAGAAATGAGCCGGGACTCCAAGTGCATCATCCAGATGTCGGGAAGCACCACCAGTGAGTACTGGCTGCGCCGGCCCTGCCGTCGGCTGCCGGGCGCTCGGGGCCCCGTGTCCTGGCCTCCCTGCCAGACGCGGCCGCCGCCCAGGCCCCCCAGCTCCCTCCTTGTCCACCCGGTGTGTTAGTTCCCTGGGGGCGGCAGTGATCGATCACCACCGGGGTGGGGAGGCTAAAGCCACGTATCCTCTCCCAGTTCTGAAGGCCAGTGTCTGAAACCAAGGCACGGACAGGGCCGTGCTGCTCTGAGCTAGAGAAGGCCCTGCCTGCGTCTTGTGCTTCCGCGGGTCTGGCCGTCCGGGCCCGTAGCTGGCATCTTCAGGTGACCTTCATATGAGAACGCAGACCACTTGGCAGGTGGGCGGGGCTGGGCTGGTTGGGGGCTGGGCATTAGGAGGACTTGGGATGAGCACTGGTGCTGCACCTGAGCGACGAATCACTGAATTTCTACTCCTGAAACCGATACGACACTATATTTTGACTGAAAGCCAAACCAAAACAAAACACACTGGTCGCTGGATTTAGGACCCACCGCCATCCAGTGTGACCTCGTTGTAACAACTAATTACATCTTCAACGACCCTGTTTCCAAATAAGGTCATGTTCTGAGGCTCACGGTGGATGTGAATTTGGGGGCACACTTTCCAACCAGTCGGCACGGTTACTGGTTTCTCGTCTTGTTTGAGCTGCCCTCCGCTGTCTGTTCTTTGGCCTCGTTTGTGACCGTAAATCATCTCAGAACTGCCTGCGAAGTAGGAGGCCTGAAGTCCGCACTGCGGAGAGCAGGAGATAGGATGATGGGTTCCTGCTCCGATGCGCCCTGAAGGGTTTCTTTAGCGTGCAGGCTGCCGGAATCTGGGGGAGCACTCACTGCGGGGCCCGGGGAGCACTCACCCTGAGTCCTGGGAGCACTCACTCCAAGTCGGGGGGAGCACCCATTCTGAGTCCAGGGGAGCACCCACTCTGAGTCGGGGGGAGCAACCACTCCAAGTCCAGGGGAGCATCCCCTCTGAGTCTGGGGGAGCACTCACTCTGAGCCCAGGGGAGCACTCACTCTGAGTCTGGGGGAGCACCCACTCCAAGCCCAGGGGAGCACCCACTCTGAGCCCAGGGGAGCCCCCACTCCGAGTGGGGGGGAGCACCCACTCTGAGTCCAGGGGAGCACTGACTCTGAGTCTGGGGGAGCACCCCCTCTGAGTCCAAGGGAGCACTCACTCCGAGTCAGGGGGCAGCACTCCCTTGGAGCCTGTCCTTTGCTCTTCTGCTTTGAACTTCTGTGTTGAATTGCCGCGGCATGCAGATGCACGGGCAGAACACAGTGTGTAACTGGGAGGTCTCAGCCTGAGCGGAGCTTCGCCAGCCCCCGGGGGGGACCCCCCACCCTTGCTTCCTGTCTGCAGGTTAGCGGGGCTTGTTTAGGGTCCCGTGGAAACTGCGCCCGTGTTTGGGTTATATCTGCCGCTGATTGACAGCCTGCCCCACAACTGCTGACCTAGAGCGAGAATTCGGGGCTCAGCCAGGCGGTTTGCCCGCAGGGTCCCTCAGGTGGTGACTGCGGCCGTCACCCGCGTGCTCGGCATTGTCGGCTCCCTCAGGTGGCACTCGCCCTCAGGTCGTGGGGGGGACGGAGGCCTCGCCCAGCCTCGGGTGCCCTGCACCCCCACATAACGCTGCCCGCCTGTTAGCCACCAGGTTTGGAGGGAGGGGCACTCAGGACCTGTGGAGGGGGTGAGGACTGGGGCGTCTCTGAGAATGTTCTGGGCACATTTAGGGTCTGTGTGGGGGGGGTGCTGGGGGGCGCCTTGTGGCCCTTCATCCGCGTGGCAGGTTGTGGAGGTCCCCGGGTTCTGTCGCACCTGTCAGGAGCGGTGTTGCCTCTGCTCCGTCTCTGGAAACAGACCATGATGGGGGGATTCTGGTGACCAGGGTTTTCAGGGAGGCGGTCCCGGGACACGCTGGGAGACAGTGTGGAAGCGGGGAGGGAGCTGCTGCGGGCGCTGACGTCGGGGGGTGGGGGGGAACCACAGGCAGTGGGGGCCGGTCGCCGGGACCCCCTGACCTAGAGAATGCATCTCCGTCATTCTCCCCAGGGGCCGGCATCTCCCCCAGCGGGAGCTGAGGGTCGGCCCAGGGGCTTTCCTCATGGCTGGGGCTCCGAGCATGTGACTCTCACCTTTAAGGGGGGAGGATAAGGGCCACACAGGAACCGTGACCCAGGCTGGAACTGTGACCCTGGCTGGGAACTGTGACCCCGGGTGGAACCGTGACCCGAGGTGGAACCGTGACCCCGGTGGGAAGGTGACCCCGTGGGTGAGAACCGCGACCCTTGCTAGGGGCTCTGACCCTGGGAGGGCAGTGGACACCTCCCAGGGAGCTGGTAGGGCCTGTCATGTAGGTGCTGGATGACCCAGGGCCTCGGGAGTGACTCTGGGGGTCCCTGCTCACCCCCAGGCCGGGCCCCGGCAGCACCGTCTCCGCCTAAGACAGTGGCTGAGGGGCTTGGTGCGAGGGGCTCACAGGCCACCAAATCCTGTAAGCGCCTGCAGAACAAACAGAAGGAACAAAACATCAGCGTCAGACCCGTCTCCCCTGGGACTTGGGAGCAGTCTAGGACAGGACGGGACGGGGTCATGGAAGCAAACGGCTGGAGGAGATGATGGGCTATGGGGTGAAGACTCTGACCCACCTCTGGCCTGAGAGACAGAGAGACAGACGGAGATGGAGAGACAGATGGACAGAGGGGAGAGGTGTCAGAAGAATGGGTAATCAGGACACTCACTTTGGAAGCTTTTCATTTTGGAGAAAACAAAGCAGTGATGGTACTGATAGAAAGTGCTAGAAGCCAGGTCAGAAATTGGGTGAAGGCTGAGGGAGCCCAGAGGAAAGGAGGGCACCCTCAGCCCCAAGCACAGAAAAGCTGGGCTGAGGAATGGGGTCAGAGGGCAGGACGGGCTTCATTCCCGGCCACCCTGGGGCAGAGCTGGGCAGGTGGACACGCATGGGGGCAGGGTTTGGGCGGCCACCTTGCAGTGTCCACGGGGCCCGTGAGAAGGGGTGGGGACGATGGTCCACAGGGTAAGGCTGTGCAAGGCCGCCAGGGCCAGCACAGGAAGCGCTGAGCGGGGAGCCCTTTCCCCAGTGACACGCCAGGTGGGCTCCGTAAGGGGACTGGGTGCCTGCTCTGGCCGTGTGCGTGCCCCGCGGCTCCCAGGGTAGGAGGCGGTCTGCCCCCCATCCCACCAGACCCGGCTGGTCACGTGTTTCTCAAGTCTCAAAACTAGGTGAGCACGGGAGATGCCAGTTCCCTAAATGTGCCCCTTGAACCTCCATTGTGACGCACAGGTTAGAAGCCGTTAGAGGTGAACTTACTCTGTCATCTTGTACCATTCACCTGGATGACGATACCGTTCACTGGAACATTCCAAATCTAGCGATTTTGAGAGCCAGCCAAATTGTGTGCCTCCGTCCCTACGTGGCGGGTCTGGTGTAGGTTCCTCGGGAGTGCAGAGGTCTTGTGACCCATCCCTGCTCCACATAAGAATAGACTGAAGCTTCTGGAAGGGTTTGCTCTCTTCTCTCTGAGTCCTGGCTACGCAGAGGAACCCTCGGGACTGGCCCCTCCGCCCCGTCCCTGCCCCGCTGGGGCCCCAGAAGCAAGGCTGGGCCGGGATCTAGTGCCTCCCGTGTCCAACACAGACCAGTCCGCACCCCTGGACCCGCTGCACCAGTGGGGAAACTCGTTTTCCCAGGAAAAATAAGCTGGGATGGAAGTTAATTTCCCAGAAACCAGGAGTGTGAGGTCGGGCTGCCCCCAGGGCCGGCTCGCTCAGAGGCTCTGAGAGCATCTCTCCCGCCCATCTCCTGCCTGCGGGGCTGCCGGGGCCTGGTCTCGCCTCCATCCTCACATGGCCGGTTCCCCACATGTCTGTCTGTCTGTCTGTCTGTGCTTTCTCTTCTTATAAGGACCCACGTCACTGAATCTACGGCCCACCCTGATCTGCATGGTCTCACCTTATTTCCAAAGAGGGTCACTTTCTAGGGCTCCAGGGAGATGTGAATTTGGGGAGGAGACTGTTGGCCCAGGACAGTGCCTCTGGAGCAGAGGGGACCGGACCCAGGCCACAGCGGTGCGGAAGCACCCAGGGCCCGCCCTCAGCCCTGACAGGCCCCAGAGGCCCGCACCCAGCCCGGCCTTCCTGCCTCCCGCCCTCCTCCTGGATGCTGGCAGGCTGGTCCTGGTGTGCTTCAGGCATGCACCGCCATTCTGGATGGTCCACTGGAACATTCCAGACCCTTCTCTGCTCGTAGCAGTCTTTCTCCCAAAGGCCCTTGTCAACCAGCACCCCCACGCACAGACCCAGGTGCTGTGAATGCCTGACTCAACTAAGTCAGCACCTGTTTGCCATCACTGTTCTAGAATGTTCTAGGCTCCAAATAGAGAGACTGGGAATGGAAGGCCGTGGAAGGGAACTCGGCTGCGGCTGGGGAGGCAGTGGCCCTGCTGCAGGCCTTTCCGTGGGCGGCTTGGCCGACGCGGTGTGGGGAGGAGCCCTGGGGCAGACGCTCCTCCCCTGGACGCCTGCCACCCAGTAGGGTCGCCATGGCCGTTCCGCTCACAGGGTTGTAGCGGTGACCTCGTTTGCTTCCCTACTGGGATGAGGCACAGATGGGGAAACCGAGGCTCTGTGAGGGCTTTCATCTCCTGTGGCTGTGCAGGAGAGGCCAGGGTCGGGGGCCCCTTCACGCTGTCAGCAAGCTTGTGCTCTCTCTCTGTCACACATGCACGCACACACACTCACCTACCTGCGGGCCAGTTTACACGGAACAAGTACTCTCCCCAGGGGAACAGGACAGAGACTCTTACCACCCTCGGGTGACATTGCAGTGGGAGGTGGGCCTTGCACACGTGGACAAAGGCCGTGCCTCGCAGAATCAAGAAGGGCACAGTGACGGGGTGCAGGGGACAGGCCGGGGCACAGTGGGTCTGGCCGGCACACAGGGGGGTGGCCGGGGCACAGTGGGGCTGGCCAGGACGCAGGGAGCTGGCTGGGGTGCAGGGGGCTGGCTGAGGTGCAGGGGGCTGGCTGGGTGCAGGGGACTGGCTG